>JACSZP010024704.1:276-12404 GCA_016161895.1 Pinna nobilis
ATAGAATATCTGCGACTTTCTACGTCATAGCATGGTCGTAAATCAAATTAAAACATCACAATCCATCCATGCAACTTGTTATTTAATGTTTTTCATTTAATAGGAAGTTTTGTTAGAGATAGCTTCATTGTCATGGAGTTTGGCACTACTCGTTAACTGTAATTTTCAAATTAAAACACGAAATCCGATTCGTTCACATCATTTTTTTAATTATTTATTGTATCTGCCATAGAATATTGTGTCTCAAGGTTACATTATTACAGATTTCAAAATGGGGAAAAAATAAAAGGAATAAATGTGCTTATTAATTACAATGACTGCAGTATAAACTACGCGAATCAATAATAACTATTAGCTGAAATATATGGATTGTAAACAAGAGAAAACAAAGCACCTAAATGCAACCCTTATAGATAGTTTGCATTTAAAATGTCTAACACTCCTGCATAGATGCATAGCGCTTTTGGCGTGGTATAAAATACTAAGTCGTTGTGTCAGTTCAAATCTTTAATTACACTAATGGCGCATCAGTCTCAATGGTTATATCAACAGTTCCCTTCTCTCCTCCACGCTCCTAGGTGTGTGTATGTGTGTCTGTCTGGGTGTGTGTTCGGGAACATTGCAAGGAGAAACTGCACTTTGAGGAAAGGATACTAGTTGAATTTGTGTAGAGAGTCATTATACCTGTACTTTAAAGTGAATAGTTAAAGACTTTTCTTGTCAGGGCATTACATTAAATGTTACGAGGACTTTCGTGTTGCACCTTATGCTTCGACTGAACTTAAGACGGAGCATTGCAATTTTTATTTAATATACAGGTATTCTTGCAGAATCAGGGAGGACATTCTATATTTAGCAACAAAGACTCGAGCGAAGATACAATCTAACCTGTTGTAAGAGACCATCCAAAGGAAAAGGCAAAAAGAGTCATAAATGACAGGTGGTCTCTTCATTCAGGTAATTTGTAACGGAAAAAACTTTTTGGGAACCACTCATTTAGGTCATATAAGAGAGGTTTTCCTTAAATTCAGTGGGTTGCTAAGGCATATTAGACTGTATCTGAATTTTATACTTCAAAGTTTAGCTTAAGTGAAACATTGTGAGTTCCATGCGAACATTTAATGGCCGGTCTCCTGAGCTTAATAAAGGTATATACATACTTTCGTACGTGGATTGGTATTCGTTCTGAGACAACCGCAAGGTTTAGTTTCTAATTTAATGCATTTGTCATTCAAATGTGTGTAAAAGATGCGATAGATTATATTTATTGTTAACGTTTTTATTTGATTTTGTTGTTCCTGTTGTTTAACGTTGGTTAACATTATGATTTAAAACTATTCGTTAATGTAAAAATATTACCAAGATCTGGTTCCACAAATTTCCAAAAAATCAATTGATTTTCATTGAACCTCTTCATTATATATGTACGCATGTAAAATGTGTAGAAGCTAGTTTTACTGTCGTCAACCACCTGATAAAGGCCAAGGGACAGAACATTTGTGGAAACAGAGCGTTTTGTCATATTTTTACAAGGATACTTCCCATTGGAGGAAATTGGATTATATTTATGTTCGTTAATGGTTGCGTCGTGTTTTAATCATGCCGGAAAACTCGGTAATAAAGTAACCTGAGTAACAATTATCGACCTCCTGTAAGAAAACATTTTATATAAGAACTGACAAAGGTGGGTACACACTAAAGATAGGAGTAAATGACAAACGTACACCTTTCTAACTATTTAGCTAGCTACGTAAGACAAAGTCTAGTCTTCAATAAAACTAAAAAAACTTTGCTCTTTATTTACATACTGATAAGCCAGCGCGTTTGCTTTAAAATCGAAAGCTTAATCTTTTTGTTCGGGTATCGTCGCAATATCGAAGACTCTACTCAGGATTTGCCCATACTGTTGTTCTGTATCTAATGTAATTTCGATCACCACGAATTGGCTAGTATTATCAAAATCACACGATGTTCAGGATAAAGTCCTTATCATAAATCAGAATTTGTAAAGCCTTCACCAGTTGTGACAATATACAGAAAACCTCGTATGCAAAGGCCTGAAAGTATCAACATAATCAGTGTTTACCGGGAGGTTGTCTATATATTAAGGTTTATATGAATACAAATTGTACAACTGAAACAAAACCAAGTAGCAGTCGTTATTACTACATAGCTATTTTTATACATCGGTGATTACTAAACCGGGTTTAACTGTACATGTCATCATATTAAAAGTTGCGTACAATTTAAATAAAACAGAAGAACAGGATCGGAATTCATCCATTTATTCTCCGTTGATGACATGGTTGCTGGTGAATGCTGAAGTGTTTATTGATTCACCGAAATAAATGGGTCATACTATTATATTAGATAATTCAAATCCAATACTGGTTTTGTGGCTTTCATTAGAATATTGCTGAAAGCTTCGTTTTGTCTTTCGATCTGGCTTGTACCTTTATTTCGAGTTTGGTAAATGCATCTTACACGTATATATAAAATGGGTGAAAGAAAAGATACCAATGGGCATTCCAAATAGAAAAAGTTAAACGAAACATTTCCATTTGTAAAGCTTGGTATCAAAATATTTTTAGAGTACAGTTGTAGTTCATTTGTTGTTTGGCATTATTATCTTTTCTATTGTTTTTGCCGTTATGTATTCATCGTAAAAGTCATAAGCCCATCCTATTATCAGATTCTTTACGTTTTACTCCTCGATAGAACAATTTTCTCCTTATTTTTACGCCTTCTGGAAATTCAGCATCGGCATAGCAAAAGCAGTTCAAAGCAGTAACACTTTACTAAAAAAAACAATAATTAAGCTGCCCTTCTACGATACCACCAAAAGTACCCCTGAGTTCATTTCCTAGTTTTGACACAGAACGATTGTACATACTATTTGGTAAACAAAATAATTATTTCCTGATGAAGGTTAATTCTTGAAGTAACCTGTCAATTGATATGTTCAGATCATTTTTCCTATTTGATGAATTATTTATTTTATCAAATAAAAAGAACATAAATCAATTCACCGCAGTGTCTTATTTGCTTTAAGAGCTGCGATAGATCAAATATTCATTGGCAGACATGAGGAAGAACATGTCCTTTGATCGCATTCACCAAAACGTTTATCACGTTAACCGTTGTCGGGGAAACCAGCACTTTCCTTTGTTATCAACCGCCACATGTTTACATGTTTAACAATGACTGTCGCGCATTGACTTCGAAGAATGAACATGGCGACGAAGAAGTTATGAATACCAAATAATATCAATGGATCGAGTGGGATAACGCACGCGACTCTGCAGAATACCACAGTGAACATCACAGAACGGAATTGTCCTGGTCTATCATGAGTCAGGATTAAGTGTTCTATTCCGTATGGATTTGAAAATACAACACCTATCCCAGATTCAAATCATTTACTCAAGATGGTCTGCTACTAAACAAATTGTCATGAATTGTCAAAACCATTCCAATCACAGTAGTACCTTTATTTACCGAAAGAAATTTGTAGGCAACAAGTTAAGTTGTATCCTGAAATAGTGCTGCTTGCTAAAACTTAAATCCTGAAGATAACCTCTCGAATGGAAAGGAGGAGGGTTGTGGAAAAGCGGGATAATTGCACGTTGTTTTTTGTTGTTCTTGTTGTTGTTTTTTTAATTTTCTGCATCTTTTACAATGTATGACATTATCAACCAGTACCTTTTTGGAGTCACCATCTTCTGACAGGATAGAAAACAAAATTCTCATAGAAGTCTTAGGATTTTAGCGATATCTTATCTATCTGAAACATAAATGCATTTCAGCCGTCAAGTCGAAAAGTTATCTGACGTACTTTGTTGTTGTACAATTTGAGTATTGGACTATGTAACATTATTTTTAGAATTCAAAATTTGAGTACCTAGCCACACTCATAGCCTTAGCGGTCCTGGAATATCTAGTTGGTTGTAAACAAGACCTGGTTTGTGTCAAGCATATGAAACAGTAAGCAGTGTGTAGTCAAGGGTATCTATGGGTGAGAGTAAAAATTCAGACCAATTGAGTCAATATAAAATAGATATATTCTGAAATTCTGTTCTGTGAGTTAACAGTAAGAACAGCAAAAGTTGTCTTACCTTTGTCAAAAGCCAGAGCTCCTAAGTGGTCATGTGCAAAACGATTTTCTCAATAATCATCAACTAGCAGGTTATAACGAACATATTGCTTCCATAATATAAAAGCAATAAAATACATTTATGAAGGAGAACAACTTTTTAGTCAATAAAGTAGTCGATATGGTCATTGAGAATTGACGCATGCCCAGACAAAGGTAATTTTCTTCAGACGAAAAATAAAAAGATTATGTGGACAATTCAATTAGGAAATGACGTGTAATATATAATCGGTCATCAGTGTCGATGCCCACGTAAACCTATCAACGTATTACGCTGATAACGTCTTAATTACATTTCATATTATCATGTTAACTTCATCATTACCATTAATAACGCTCCAATCCATTTGCCCTTTATTTGTCCTTTCTTAACACAAGTATTTCATGCGACCAAGTATTGATGGTTAGTTTCCTAATTACCAGTAGACAAAAATTTAATTAAATGTTATTTTTATTTGTTTTAATATTTTCTTTTGTTATTTTTAAAGGCTGAATATTCAATTGCAAAATCATAATTATAGCTTACAGAATATATGGCTCATGGTAATTAAGACAACAAGAAATATAAACATTGTATTTCGTAGATACCTACCCATACATTTCTTATCATCTCATTTTCTAAATCATAATGAGTTCTTTGGAAGTCGACAGGTTAAATGATTCCGGATATTCCGTAAATAGAGCCGGTGTTGGTTTCCATCATTTTGTGCAACTGTATATGGATTTGCCCTTCATTAACACCCGAAATTACATTCTACGTCCGTTAGTAATACAATTTAGGATCAGATAAATTCAGTATAATCTCGTTTTTAAATGAGCATGAAGGAGTTATCGACTTTTAATCAATAGCCCAAGATATCGATACCACATTGAATACAGAAGTCCAGGAGACTACAATGGTTGAATTTATCACGCGCCAGTTAACTATGTTGTCAACAAGTCAGAGAGAATTTGGATGCAAATCAAATAATGCGTTTTTTTCATTAATGTTTAATATAAATGTATATTCCTTTGTCGTTACTGAGGTATTTGTCTAATGCGGTACGTAACCTTGGTTTTAAGTATTCTTCTCATGTGACTGTACATGGCCGTGCCATCGATCAGCTGGAGAGAAAAATGAATTACCCAGGGGTAATCAAAACTCACGGTCCTGTTCAACATATGTTTTGTGGAAAAGTCTCGACATAGTAATAAAGCAAAACCGGAAACGCTACACTAATCAACTGTAGTCTACCGAAGAAGACATTATCTGTAAAGCAACCTTCTTATAAAAGTAAAAAAAAACTTGCTGGTAGTGATGAATCATTATTCATTTAGATTATACTAATAGATAGAAATACATTTTACCAAATTTTGTCAATATCTTATCAATATGAAAATTCGGATATACATGATTGTGTATGTACGAACAATAGTTTTATTTGTGTCGTATACACTATATTTAAGGTTTAACTTGAATAACTTTGAATTTTATTGATAAATCATATGGTTTGAGACGGTGAACGCTTTATAACCACGAAGCAGTTATAAAAAGGTGTATCACCTCAAACCATATTGATTCGCAAAAGCTAGTCCATATAATGTAATTGAAAATAAGAAAAAACTTGGTTTCATATTTGAATTATCAATAATATCCTATTATCAACAATATGTTCTTATCAAATCGTAAACTGAACAAACCAACATGAGAGTAGGAATATATTCAGCCACATGTAGCTTTATTGCTCCTAGCAACCATTAACCATATCTTCTGACAGGCATATTGTGTATGTGTACTATACATGATAATTATTTTTATTGTTGACATTTTAACGAAAGAATTTCTTATTCACATTCAATTGGAAGACACATTTATCAAAGGATTAGTTGGATAACAGTAGTCCTGGCGACATTTCCGTAGTGGGTGTGTCTAAACCAAACCAATTTACGACATATAAAATGGTTGGAAAACAACAGCCAATCAAATTTGTTGTCTCATACAAGATTAAATTGTTTTAAATGAGATTTGAAACAATACCAGAGCATAAATTGCGAGTGTGTGAGCTCTTACACTGATATTCATCATTGTTTTTCTTTTTGTAAGTCATTTGTATCATTTTATGTGATACGTGTGAGGTTTTCAATCGTTTTGGACAATTGGTCCCATCCAAATTTTTTTTCATATTGAGATCATAATTTTCCCAAATGGTATTTTATGTTTGTTTTTTGCTTTAAACTTTTAAATCTCTATGTTCTTTTTACTTTTAAATCGAGCTCGAAATTTTCCTTAGCATGTAGGTTTTTCGTGGAATATTTGCGACGGGTGTGGCATGCCAACAGGTGACGCACACAACTCCCGGCCACCTGGTCTCATCCAGTCGATGATTTGTAATATACTCCCACGTTGATTCTGTTATTATTCCTTACTTATTATATTGTTTAAGACTTTGAGCTCCGAACATCCTTTGGTACTTCTTCAGTTTTATTTTCATTAGACAAAATGGAAATTAGTCAGATAATGGTAATATAATATTTATATAAACAAGTAGAGTATTTATCATACAAACACAAATTTACACGGATTCATATTTTTTCAACATGTTTAGTCATATCCATATACTCAAACTATCGATCATGATTAACCAAACATAGAAATCATTAATTAGACACTTGTAACAGAGTACCTATAAAAACCATGATATTAGTTAAAATAATTACAGAATCTTGAGTATGCCTAATGGAAAAATGGTGTGAAATATTGTGTTAACTTGTAAATCAAACAACAATATACAACCGTAGTATGCTAGAAGCGTTATGGTCTGTGAATAATGTACAACACGTAACATTTTTATTGGTTTCGAATGTTTTTTTAATTGCTATATATTACACTTATTTCAACACATTTCTATTTTGCAATTTTGCAACGTGACACCACGAAAATTGCAATCTCCACAGGATTGTATCAATGCTGAGAACATTTCGCTTCGATGTGAGTTTTGTGATATTCTGAGTCGAGCCTTAGGACGGACTCTTATTTGTAACTGCGTCAGAACTTTAAACAATAATGGTATGGTATTGTTGTTTAACGTCCAACTAAAGAATAAACAATAGTAAAACAACAACTGCGTCAGACAAGGGACACAAATTCAACATTAATGCAAGCTGTCTCCGAATATGAATTTATTGTTTAAAGGGTAATTTCTAGACACGTTGAGAATAATCGTATGAAAATTCACATCAAAATTATACTTACATTTCTAATTATTTCTATATGGATTTATTGACTTTTTTAAAAGAAAAAAAATCGATTTAAATTTAAGTAGAAATGCTATAAACATGGGCAAATCATTCATTTTACATTCAGTACATTTTATTTATTCATGATTTCGATTGATGCGTAGGTCCAATTACTCGTTATTTAAACAACATATCAAATATTCATAGATTTCAGGTAGTCTCTCGTGAAGTGATATCAAATTCAATGACAATCTTACGATATTGATTTTAAGAAATCGACAATGTTTACAAAGAGTTCTACAGGTAGAAACTAAATGAATAATACAGACACTTGATCCAAAGTAATTATGCCAATGTACACTTGAACTGTTATAAATATTGTTTTTCAGAATTATAATTGTCCAGTCTAGGTTTTCAAGTCTTGAAAAAATGGACATACGACGCCTTATTCGTTTAAAACAAAAACACTAGGGTATATTTCATAAATATATCAAAATCCCTTTAACAAGAGATAACGATCCTGGCCTTTCAGCCATGTTCCCCATTTTATTTATTACTGAGTCCAAGACACGTCTACTTTATTAACAGACTAATAAATACCAGAACAAAAGCCTAATATTTTATTTAAACTAGAAAATAATTCGAACCTGTATTCATGTATAAGAAAACAAAGAGATATTCCATATCAGAATTATAAGTTTAATTTTTTTATTGAGCGTTCCTCTTTTGCAAAAACATAGATATTTTAGTAGTGTCAACCCTCCCTTTTTTGTCAGTAACCCATTTTCCATTAGCAGACTAAACTCTCTACATTAATAATAGCCAAATAAAACATTAGGTATATATGTGTGTGTATATACACTAAATCAAAAATATTGATAATGTGATACAGCCGCCAAACCATGGACGAAATACAGCTAAAGCATATATTTGTCAATACAATTATTTACTAATAAATGATGATATAATCATACCTTAACGAACTTAAGGGTATCTTTTTAACCTTTGTATAATTAGTTCTACTTTGTCTGTATAAGATGCTAATAATGATTCTTTTATAAGGAGCATCTTCGTTAATTGATGATTGTACATGGTTGTCGCAGTGAATGTCAAATGCCTCTTCATTTGAACAATGGCCATTATTCTCGCCGCATCATCGGAGATAATATTTAACATCACTTACTACCCTACAGGTTGATGTCAAGTAATTTTATTGGGTTCTTCTTGTAGTAATCTAACATTGATTAACGGTAAATGAAGTAATGGCTGACTGTAAATAACCAGTCGGTACGTTCCAGATCTACAGAACAACATGAAACCTACCAATGAAGCAGTCATATTAACGTCTGCCAAATGGAAACCAATCGTTTTTCATTTTATATAAAATTTCTTTGTTGTTGTTGTAGTTGTTGTTTTTTTGTTGTTGTTTAACATCCAACTCGAGATTTTTCAGTCATATAAAGAGACGTAACGTTATGTTATTATAAAGAACTTCAAATTTTGTTCTATGATCCACCCTTACGGCCATTGAAATTGAGGGATATCAAAATGCCATCAACTACTATAGTATGATGTATCGTTCATCTAGCCTCATTCAAAGGACAAGAGATTTTATATGCTAATTTGATATTGTTACATATAGTTAAATACAATTTATATATGTGTACCATAGTAAATATACATATATATATGATATGAAGACAGATACAGATCAGCGTATCTTGATTTTGAATCAGCTACAAACTCGTTTTACGTACTCTATAGTTGCATAAAAAGAATATCATTTAAGATATAAAGGGGTATTTAAATTCATCATTCAATGTACAATAACAAATAACAAACCATTGGAATTTATTATCAATAAGATAAATACAACATTGATTTTGTTCATGATGCAGATTTTGTAGAATGACATTTGCTATAGATATACCTTACCTTTGATGAATCAATCTTCAGTCCTTGTGGTTGATATGGAACCAATCCGTCTATCCGCCTAAGCCGACGGAAAATACAGAATGGAAACGCGACAACCTTGCAGTCAGTATTTAGAACTCAAAATGCATCTATTGATCTGTTAGTAAAAATTGCTGTCAGAAGGCTAAAAGAAAAGCAACCGCATAATTTCTAAGAATCGAGCATCCAATCAAATTTCGTGAAACAAAAAGCCGTGTTCCAGAGCCAATACATGCGCGTTTCACAGATCAATACCAATACATATCGTCTGCGAGTTAACAAGAGAAAAAGTGTAAACCAACATGTATGACAAATTCTATGTGGATGGATAAGTTCCGCTGTTTACGACATAACGTTTGATTAAAAAGTGTGGAGGGAGGAATTAATGTTCAAAATACATAGATTTATTCGCAGTTTTGTCTCCAGTGCAATCGATGGTATTGCATTTCTGGGGAGAGTCTGCTTACGCTCCGGTCATCGCCATGACTATGCACACACGACCGATAATTTATTGATATCAAAGCTAATGTAGAGTGATTCAATAAAACAACCGCAGTGTGTGCTTCTTGCGCATTATTACCTCAAACAAAACGAAAATGTCCAATAACTTATCACATGAACACGTTTTTATTGCGGTAGAATCAAAACGACACAAGGTTTATGTCTAATAACATGCAAATAGGCCTACAATTATATCTGGATATGTCTACACATACTGTTCGTCATGTGAGTGCCATTAAAACCACCACGAGATTATCTCAAAAGTAATAAATCGGCTGCATATGCATAAAGTATACAACCCCACAGAATACCGTTGGTTTTACAGAATAAGTATTCATGTTGCTTGATAGCATTTGAATTTATATATAATTTGTTAAAAGAGCGTGGAACATGACATACACAAAAGGTGGTGGTTTTTAGTATAAATGAGTGTACCCTGCAGGATTAAGGTACTATTCTGAATTGAATATAAAAAAATTATCCCTTTCTATATTAAAGATTGTACAACTTGTAAAATGATAGATTGCCATAAGCTGTAGTTTAGACAAAAAAGGCTTAAAAATACGAAACGAAAGTGAATCCCAAAAACGGAATGACATCAGGTGCCCGGATAGCTTCATCATCTACTGCCTACTAGCAACACCCGTCATCTTCGTTCTACACCCAGTTATGATGTCTTATTTGATGACTGCATCGTCAAATTTGGTCTCAAGCCAGGATATCATCCGTTAAACGAGATAGAGAGACATTACATCGGATGAAATAATTCCCGTAACGATCGTTGAACCTTCTCTCTGTCGTTTTAAGTCCTCAATTACGTTCAATCCCCTAGCTATTAATCCTTGTCCTCAAATCGCCTTCAGAGGAAAATCAGCGTAATTTAATTTTACCCTTTTAAAACTTATTAAATGTCATCTGAATACACTATAGACAGGTGATGCTAAGGTATAGCTATTTATAAAGTTCGTGATGTTGAAGTTAAAATCGTCATGTTTATCACAGTGGGAGGGTTCCAGGTGGCAATTNNGTATTTTACTTCGAGCCGAAGTGTGCAGGGTTCGAGCCCAAGCCACGGTACGGTTGGCCGTCCCTGTCTTTCGGATAAGACAGTATAAACCGAGGTCCCGTGTCAAAGTAGGTGTTGGATTGTTAAAGAACCCTCCCTGCTCTACGGCCATTAGTGTCGAGCATAGGCGAAATGTGTCGCCCTTCACCGGCACATGGTGATGTCTCCATATTAGTGAAGGATTCCTGAATGGGACGTTAAACAACAATACAACCAACCAACCGAGCATGCAATGTCTATTACAGTGCTACGCTGTAAGTACAATGGCGGCCTCGAGTCATAGACTTCTCACTGTTGAGACCCGGATTCCATCCTTGGATCTGCCAGGAGAGGTATGTGAGATATCATAGTGGTCGCCATTTCGGATTTATGGGATTTCTCCGGATACTCCGATTTCCTCTCACAGCAAGGATCCCTGCATATCGATACCTGGGCCAACGAGAGACATTGACATAAGTTAATAATTAAATTGTTTGTTAATATTTGTGAAAAATAAAAAAAACTTTAAACTTTAGACTTAGAATTCCAAATGGGGTGAGACAAGGGGTCCAGGTGGATGCCAACTATAAATAAGGACGAAACATTGAGTTCCTCGAAGGAGTACTAGGAAGGACTATATTTCAACGGAAAGACTAACAATTATCACGCATGTGTCGATTAACGATACACCTGAAGATTTTAGAGTCAAACATACTGGCGATATTTTAGCCATCGCTCGGAGCAGGAAAAAGTATTCGCAGTGGTCTTGATACGCAAATTATGCCACAAGTTGTTGTTAAGACAGAGAAATATGTTTTGTTTGTTGTTGTTTAACGTCCCACTCAAGAATATTTCACTCATATGGAGACGTCACCGATTGCCGGTGAAGGGCGACAAATTTTGCCTGTGCTCGGCACTGCTGGCCGTAGAGCAGGGAGGGTTGTTTAACGTGCCAACACCTACTGTGACACGGGACCTCGGTTTTTACTGTCTCATCCGAAAGACAGGGACGGCCAACCGCGGAGTGGCGCCTGCGGGAATCGAACCCCGGGCCCCTCGGCTCGAAGTCGAACACGCTAACCACTCGGCCACGGAGGCCCTATGCCACAAGTAAAACAAAGTAATGCTTCACGGGCGGACGTTATGGCTAGATAAATTGTGGTTCGTGGTGCTATTTAGAAAATATTTGTTATTGTATCAATTTTCCTTAGACACCAAAGAGTCAATTGTCACATAACACTAATCGTATGAATAAACGAC
>JACSZP010024713.1:0-14618 GCA_016161895.1 Pinna nobilis
TAAAATCGTACAAGATTCGCTCAGTCCTACACATTGGACAACACGAAACAACTCACCTATTGTGGCACTGAAGGTTGGGTTGAAGTTATCATTACAGAACCTATGTATAAAGCTGCTTTTGCCGACCCCCGAGTCTCCGACAAACACAACCTTAAATAACCGCTGTCTCTGAAACTCCATTGATTCCTCTTGTCCAGCTTCCTGAAAACGCAAAATTTTTAAATTTTAATTTATTTTTGATTCAAACTAAACAAGAATTATTTTATACAATTGAAATCAAGTGTACATGTAGTTGGTTGGTTGTATTGTTGTTTAATGTCCCATTCAAGAATCTTTAACTTATATGGACATGGCAAAATTCAAATGGTAGAGGTTGGCAAATCTGTTTTAACTGGATACAGTGCCAAAGACCCTATAAAATTTATCAAAATTTTAGTACATAATGGGTATAACAGTGGAATTTGTATAAACTGGCCTTTGTTGAATCCCGATTCTTGTCAAAACTGGCGAAAACATTTGGTCCCAGGGTTTTCCTTCTTTTTCATTAGTATGTAAACTCTGTATAATACGGATTCTGAAAACCGGACATGTTTTGAGATCATTTGCTTTACAATCAATGCATTAATCAACTACCCAATCCGGATCAATTACCTTGACCAGTCGCAATGAGAAAACAAATCACTATGTAATCACTTGTCCACACCTATTTTGAGGCATGTACATGTAGGCCTACAGTTTGACTGAATCAATCAAGTGCATGGGGCGTCACACAGGATATTTACCCAAGGACATTGACGATATCAGTATTGGGGGCATTAAATATGCATAAGGTGTAAAACATTCAAGCATATGCACTTGTTTGTTCCAAGTACGCAGTTCATAAATGTGTGGCCTTTGACAATTCTTAGTGTTAATAAAAAAATAATTTGTTAATATCTTTTCTTAATTTTTCTGGTTGATTTCTTACATAAAGTTTATGATAAACTGTCTTATCGAAAAAAAAAAGTATCGTATCTTTTAAGTTTCAATGATATTCAACGTATTACCAGCAAAACAATTACAAAATCAATGAAAAATTTGGTGTTCTGAGTAATCCGGATTTTGTCTAAACTGGACAAATCGACCAGTCCCATTGACGATCGGTTAAGGCAGCTGAGTCTACTGAATATTGGTATAAGTTTGCTTTGAAATCATGTCATATTTTGTATTGTCCATGTGTTCGTTTGTTCATATAGATACACTCCCATTTTTTAAAAACAACATAGCTAAACATGGGCAAACAAAACCATTGAATCAAGTATACAACTGATTTCTTTCAGAACCCGTCTTTATCGTAAGGAGAGTAAGAGGAGGGAAGTTTTTGTTTTTGCATTGTTGTTTAACGTCCCACTCAAGAATATTTCACTCATATGGAGACGTCACCATGTGCCGGTGAAGGGCGACAAATTTTTGCCTGTGCTTGGCACTGCTGGCCATAGAGCAGAGACGGTTCTTTAACGTGCCAACACCTACTGTGACACGGGACCTCGGTTTTTACTGTCTCATCTGAAGGACAGGGACGGCGAACCGCGGAGTGGCACTGCGGGAATCGAACCCCGGACCCCTTGGCTCGAAGTCGAACATGCTAACCACTCGGCCACGGAGGCCCCCAGAGGAAGGAAGTGATATAAAAGTAAATGTTCAAGTCCATAAATGAAGCATGTCACGAACATCTATCTAATATCCACCTGTCTATTACGACTGATTTGTCACCTTCCCTTGAGTTGAGTGGCCATTATAGACAGGTAGAACTATGCATTATTTATTACCTGTTCCTCATTTGCATTTACAGCCCCAACAGGTTGACCTCTTGGAGTGTCAGGTGAAAAATTCTCTTTGCTACCATAGTAACTGCTGTAAAAGAAACAAATTTTAAGTACATAATGTACTATCGCAATGATATAATCACATTTGATAATATTCAAATTAGGTATCAACTTACGTATGGATCTACTGTAAATCCAGTTTTATTGGCGAGAACTTTATTTTCGAGTAACTACGTGAGAGCTCTTACTCGCGAAAATAAAATTCTCGCTTAATATACTAACTTGAAATCAACATGCACCATATTACATAAACTATCATACTCAACATACACAGGTGCGAAAATATAGTGTTGCGAATAATTGCATAGCTACCGATTCGCCAAAATAAAGTTCCGGGAAATTTTCTGGATTTACAGTATATGCATGTTAGTACTCTAAAACTACTTTTTGGACACTGTACAAATAATCTTACAGCTTGAAGTAATGAGAAAGATGATTGTCACAATGATCATCAGCACAACATATATATATTTCTCCCTCCGTTTCCTTCTCTCTTCTTCATCTCTCACTTCTTATCTATTTTCCTATTTTACTCTCTCTCTGCCTCTTGTCCCTCCTCCCTCTCCTGTTCTTTTTTCCCCATTTCTCCCCCCTCTCTCTTTCTTACTTTGGTACAGCTCTCTCTCTCTCTCTCTCTCTCTCTCTCTCTCTCTCCCTCTAAGCACCTGTACTTTGGAGCAGCAAAGGCTGTTGCTGCTGACACTTTCATAACTGATTGTCCAAATGGTGTTGGGTTAGTTGATCTGAGAGTCTGATCTCCTAAGTTATCTACCCTGAAATTGTTAGTATGTCATTGGTTAGTATTTGAGATCTAAAAATCCATCTTTCCATCAATACAAGATTTGTCATTCCTATACAATAAACTCTGAACACATGAGACTAATCAAAAGATTGCACAGCAACAAAAATGGTTAGCCAGAAAATTAGCCAATTACAATTATATTTAGCCAGTTTCCCCAAAAATTAGTCAATGGCTAAATAGGCTACCTACAGGGTGAGCCCTGAGGTAAAAGACTCAATAGTTAATGTACATAGCTCTGATTATGGTGGCCCCAGTGTTACACATAAACCTGTGTATTGTTAGTGAAGGGGTAAATATTATGCTACACTTTGCTATAAGATACATGTACAAGTGCTGTCAGCTGTTATTGTGATATTTCCCATACACTGACATGTATATCAAATTAATTCATATACAGTCAACTCCACATATAACGAGGTTGAAGGGGGCAAGATATTTGTTTCGTTATAACCGATCTTCGATCTTCGTTATTCGCATTCTCAAAGTAATGCATGGAAAGTGCACCGGGAACAGAAATCACCTTGTAACAACCGGTACCTCGTTACATGTGATCTCATTATATGCAGAGTTGACTGTACGCCTGTATAAATTATGACCCTCTATCACCAGATACGTACAAATACTAATGTAATATGCGTACAGCACAACATCTAACGACAGCTTACCTTGCTGGGCTTTTTTCATTTGACATTGTAACCATGATCACTCATGTACGAGGACGGACAAACCCACCACCAAATGTGTTACCGCCTCAAGCACCCATAACCATAATAGCACCACACCATAAAAACAAAAACAAAAAACACCACAATCACGTGTGCTGTGTGGACTAAATGTTAGATTGGTATCCATGGCAACACAAACACCTGGCATCTTGCAGAACAGACAGAACAGACAGAACATGCAGTGCAAGATTTACTTGCTCTCCAATGTTCCGAGTTCCTCGCTTTCATATCCAGTGGTACTAAACAGCTTGTGATTGTAGAGTTTTGATGACAGACTTGTAATCTAACCGTCAACATCCCAGCATTCCAATCAGTAAATCTAAGTTTCACTGTAAAACATACGTGGACTTTGAGTAATTTCTCCTGAATCGTTTGCTCTTTGGATCTCTGCTTGAAGAGTTTGCATAATCAACATTTTGAGTGGTATCATACAAGTTCATCAATGACTTTTTAAGATCACATGTACCCATGGCAACAAATGACTCGATATCGGCATCTTGCTCACGGAAGATTTCATCATCAGACTTCATGTATACATTTCCGAATGTTTCGAAAAAGATAGAGTTTTGTCTTCCTTCAAGTGAATCTTCATAAGCAGAGGCTATAAGCATGTCTATATTGTCAGTAACATCCTCATAGTCAACACATTTTGTCTTCTCCTGACCACCAGGTGGTGCTATGCAAAACTGTGAGGTTCCACCACCAGGTGGCACTACATTTGCACTACAGCATGCAAGGTAAAAAGAATTGTTAGCAGCAACAAATTTAGAATATCTGATCACAAAATTGGTCAAGATATATGGTGGATAAAATTTTTTTTTTTAAAAATCCATGAAATAAATTAGAATAAAACTTGAAGTGCTCAGCAAGAAATACAATTGAATATTGAAAACTCAACGTGCTTGGGACTACTGTTCAAGTTTTCGAGACTTTGAGTTTAAAAAAAAGATATCTTAAGGAATAATTTGCCACTGTCGTCATCTTGATTACTAAATAAATACGTAATAATTACAATGTCTGCCAAAAATTCACATTTTAAAAGATTTAGATGATATTTCAAAGGTTTTTTAAGCATTGGATTGCAAGATTTATTCAAGAGATTGCAGATACTTTTGATGACAACATTCAGAAGATCGAGACTTAAGTTGCTCTCTTTATTTAGGAAAAAAATAGGACCATAGCTTTACTTTAGAGAGATCGAGAACTTCGAGAGAAAGACTTTCAAGTTTTTAAGATTTGATTGTAAAAGACAAATAAATTGTTGTATATGATTGATTTCTTTACAATGCCTTTTTCAATAAAATGAAAACCATGAAAATAAATTAAACCCTTTCTTGCTGAACACTTCCTGTTGAAGATTAATTTGAGGTGATGCTAATAAAAAATTAGTAAACGAAATTAATGAATCCGAGTAAAAAGGGTTGTGGTTAGCTCTGAATAAGATGTAAGGGTGTAAGCGTAAAGCTTTTGTTAAAATCAATTAATTATGGTGGAAAAGAATTAGATAACGTCACCGGGAGTTCAGTGCAGGAAAGGAGGCAATGCAGAATATTGACCTAATAAGTCATCTACTTCATGTGTACCTCAGATTTTACTTGTCACTGAATCAAATGCCTACACAGGACTATACATGTTTAAGTCCATTCTTAAAAAAAATTGTTGGTTTGCTCAGAGACGTATGTATATAACACAGAGACTGGCAACGTCCTATCTATCTACTGATTTTTCATTCGCGACGAAAATGATGACCGGTACCTTTCATGTATTAAGGCATGTGGAAAAGTTATTTACCGAGGTGTTCCGAACGCCCTTTTGAAAGATGAGATTTCTATGCTTGCTCGTAATCAGTCGATCACGATTTATTGAGTCCCTGTATTTGCATCAAAATGTGTTTTTATACAACTGTTATTAATGCTTAACTATTTGATGCTAATTGGCAAGGTATTTCGTCCTTTACTTTTCTATAAAAGCCTGATCTCGTCTAGATAGTTGAGAACAATACCGGGCTTGTGATCACACGAGAGTTTGATAGGCCGATAGTCTCTGTGTTATATACGTCTCTGGTTTGCTGTACATGTAACATGACTCTACCTTTTAATTTTGGGTTGGTCAGTATTATAATTATATTTTTGAAAACTGTAAACAATGTACATGTATGCATGTACTATATATGCAATTAAGAAGATAATCGCGAGACTCGTGGAAAAAATACAATTCCCATATCGGCATAAAAAAAAATTTGAGCCACAGGGTTTTGAGCCAGTAAGTGCATGAGAGAGATAAGTATTTGTAGGTTGAATGAAAAATAACCAACAGTGCATATATTTTTAAATGATTTTCCTGATGGCACTTTCCAGTATTAGAAATTAACTATTCAGAAAAAAATAATAGACTTTATCAAAGACACATTAATATGAATATACATAGCTTTTGCAGGTTTAGGAAGTTCATTACCTGTTTAGTGGATCCACAATGTCAGCTTTCTTTTGCGTTCCATCTCTCTTCCTTTCTCTATTATTCTGTTTGGATCTACAAGAATATTGTCGGTATATGAACAAGGCAATCAGTAAACTAATGTATGCTCCCTGAGGCCAAATTTATGACCTTGACCTTGGTTCAGTGTACCCCTGTTTATCACATATTTGTGTGAATTATGATCCAGCTCACTCATTACTGGAAGCAGATATGGGCAAAATAAGATTTGAAGTCCTAGGTGCAAAATGACCCTGACCTTTGACCATGAGATAAGGTGGACTGCAAGTCTTGGTCATTGGAATTCTATTTTGTAAGTATAACCTGAATACATGAAAGGGTTTAAGAGTCCATCCAGAAAAGTTTTCCGGGAGCATAAAAATAGGTTATAATTAGCGAATCACTAATGTTAAAATACATACTTGAGCAAAGTTGATAAATTTGTCTAGGAATATACTTTGGGTTTTGATCCATTCTTTGGTATAGGCCTATAGACTAGCCTACATACACAAGAACCCACAGGTGAAATAGACGTAGGAAAAAATGTACACATGTAAGTATGTAGGTAGGTACATGGACTGTAACAGTTTCCCCTGACATTTCAAAATATTGCAACCAACTCAAAAGTGAGGATAGATTAGGAAATGTCATGTGGCTCCTCATTGTCAGAAATGAGGTTTTGCATTGAGGGTTAAAATGGATGCAATAAGTAAAAACTTTAAGTAAACATTTAAAAACATCATTATTTGCTTGATATGACATCAGTTTGCTCAGTGAAATCAATGTACGTTAGAAAAAGATAATAAAACAAAAAACATATCCACTCATGTCTACCAAAGCTTGATTTTGAGATAAAAGCTCCAGGGTTCTGATCTCGGAGAGAGATATGGCTGGTGTCCCTGCCCTTCCGACGAGTCAAGAAATTTCCACATTGCCAATCATACGGCAAAATATGACTGAAGGAGTGAAAGATTCTCGAATGATACAATAAGTAAAACATATACATCGTGTACTGCTCTTCTAATTTTTTTCAGATATTTGAAAAATTGCAGTAACTTTTCTCGACAATGTGTCATTAGTCAAAAGACATCATAGATTATGAAACATTAACATGAATACATACAATACAATTCTCATAAAGTCATGCTTTCTTTATATAATTCAGTCTCTGATCTAATTTCTATTTCATTAACCAACAAACCTGTTTCGTCTTGTTTTGGAGTCTTTTTCATTACTTTCGTCATCTGTGCTTGAAACATCCTCAGTTGACTCTCGTCTCCTTGATTTAGTGTTTGTGCTGCTACCACCAATAACATTGTCCTCAGCATCAAAAGAAGTGCTCCCATTAATTCCCCCTGGCGACCCCCTATTTATAATATGTTTACGTTTGCTATGCACACTTGACTGATCACGAACTATGAGATCATCGTCACATTCTACATCATCAAAATCGTCACCAATATTGTCATCGTTTAAATATGTTACACTACTATTGTTACACTTGTATTCCGCTACATCGTTAGGTTCTATACTGTTGTTGTTTTCGAGGTATTCAACGGATTCTTCTGTTGAGTCCATTCGACCTCTGCAAATTAAAACGAAAGTCAAATATTCGCTTAATACATCTACGTACCATAGCATTCAATGATTTATGATTTTCAAGTGAGAGAGCATGCACGGATCCACAATTTTTTTTTTCAGGGGGGTGGGTAGGTGGTTGGTTTCAATATTTCCCAGGGAGAGGGGGGGGGGGGGGGGGGGGGGGGGGGGAGGGGGGGTCCAACTTGTAAGAAGATAAAACCCAACCCTGTAAAAAAGGAGATTCTAAGCATAATTGACCAATATTGGTATATATATTATGCCAATTCCAGGGGGGGGGGGGGTCAGGACCCCCTCAACCCCCCTCTAAATCTGCGCATGGAGAGTGTATCAAAATGTATTGATAAGCACTACATTGTATGTGGAGATATGACATCTTGTTCAAACAATGTCAAACATAAAAGTCAAGGTCAAAAGAGATAGCCATGAACCATTGGCCTCATTTTGTTTATTCAAAGCAGCAAAACTAATGACATTTTTTACAGAAAATATTTGAATGTAATTGAATATTTCATTTATGTGGCGACATCACAACATACAGGTGAAGGTCTTCAAATTTGGCCTATGCTTGACACTCATGGCCGCAGTGAGCAGTGGGGGTTCTTTAATGTGCCATCACCCACAGCAAAGCTGGACCTTGGGTTTTACTGTCTCATATGAACGACAGGAATAGCCAGCCAGCTAGCTGAGCAAATTGGAACCTGTAACCTTAATGTGAACACGCTATAACCATGGGGGCTTCTTCACATGCAGATTAGAAAGAAAACAAAAGTGCACTGAGTCCTAAGTCCTTTTTCAATCTTTTACAGACCTGTTAGAAGGGAAGTAGTTCCCAAGGATTGATCCTTGCTTGCAGAGTTCTTTTTTCCTGACGGAGCCCCTTTTTGCTCTTGCTTCTGCTTCCAGAATCTATTTTTAGACAAGTACAGGTAGGTATAAGATATAATATGTCTCCTACAGACACCTGTTGACTACACAAACAATATATAAGTAAAGCACTTATGATAGGCAAAGCTGATAGTCATGCTTAGAGAATACATGCATCTTAATATAGATAGATACAGAAATTGCTTGCTGTCAAATTGTCCTCAAGGGAGATAAATTGACATTTTTTAATGAAAAGGGAGACAACTTAGCACATTTTATTAAAAAAAGCCATGATTGTTATGTATTTACTTAGCAATTTGATTATGGTCAAATGAAGTAACTAGCTATAATGTATATGTAAAAGAGATATATACACACTCAACTTAAAGTGACAGACAAGGGATTTTCTCCTGTAGTTTGTCAAACATGTTTAATTCAAAATACATGTAATCAGTATTTTTACTGAATTGCAAACTTTGTTTGATTTAATTACATATATAATTAGGGATGAGAATTCCACAACAGTCAAAATGGATGAAAATGGTTTCTTTCTAGGAACTTGGCGGTGAAAATAAAATTTTAACATTCCACCAAAACCTAGGAAAAGTAGGAATTCCTACAATCAGAGGGAAAATTCTCATCCCTGTAAAAAGCATAGAAAATTTCTTAGTATTAAAATGTTCACTGGGTAATGAATTACAACAGCAAGATCTTCATATTCATTAGAGGGAAAAACATCATTTGTTTTCACAAGGGAAAGGGAGGGGGGGGGGGCATTTTATATCACAGTTAATTTGTTGCAGAACCAAGCTTATGTAGGCTTGATCAATTTTAATCTGAGTACATGTAAGGACTTTATTCCTAAGGGGGAAGGGATCTTTCATGCTTTCAGACAAACCCTTGACACATGGAGCCTAGTTTTAAGTATATCATCTATAGTGCAGGAAAATATCATGCAATAGAATGGATTTGAACCTGTGATCCTTTGAAGATTTTAGTTATTTGCTACTTTGGAGCCCATTTTCTTTGCCTATTTTGAAGGTATGTGCACAGCAAAAGCTGTATTGAGAGACAATCAATATAGTCATAAACATCATCTTTCCAGAAAGGTGATCCCTCATGAAAGAGGTCAATCAAATAAAGGTGGTCCGTCATTTCTCTCAAGATGGGTGCTCCCTCATGATAGAGTTCTCTAAAGACAGGTGGTGTCTAATGACATGTCTCTAAAGACAGGTGGTCTCTAATGACAGGCATGTCTCTAAAGACAGGTGGTCCCACAAGACAGGGGACTCTCAAGACAGGTGGTCCCTCAAGACAGGTGCTCTCTCTTGACAGAGGTTTATCAAGAAAAAGGGGCTGTATCATTCCTAATATTTAAATCTTTCATTCATAAATGATGTTTATTCCTTCTATAAATAAAAAAGATCAGGGAAGGGATAGTATGTGGAACTACAACAAACTTCATGCATGTACAAAGAAAAAAGAAGAAATTGGAAAACAGCACTACAAGTATTAAGTGTACCTTTATACATGTATATAGTTTAAACCAAATTTTATCTGAAAATTATTTGAAATCTTCGAATTTATGTTTTGATTTTATTCCTTCTTTCCTGTAATGATGATATTATATACATCATTTCTACTTTTTGTGCAAAGAAAAAGAAAAAGAAAAAAGAATTTTGCATTTCATAGTAGATATCTTTTTTCTATGATTAACGATTCCTAAAAAAAAGTGAGCAATTATGTCAAAATCAGGCAATGCTTACACAGTATATAAAGGCTTACTTAATACTGTAATAAACAAAACTGAAAACAACGTTAAGTTTGTAAAGCTGAAATGAACAAAAAATGATAAAAACAAACGTAAATAACAATTTGGCAACTTCAGACGGATGGGAGATGTGTAATTATGTACCTGACTTAGGTCGTCAGACGTTTCTGTGTCGTCTGCATCAAGCTATCGATAGTCATGTAAATATACAAAAGAAGAGCACCTCGTACCATCAGAAATATCACAGTACAAACGCAAGTCCGGAGTCTGATTATCATATGAATGTTATAAAAGAGAGAGTCGGGAGAAAGAGCAACCCTATACTGAATGTACTGAAAGTCTCAACATGCCTTCCTGTCCGATACCTTATATATGTATCTACTTACCTGTATACATGTACACATAATTATCAGGCCATAATGTTTTCATTTTCAACTATTTCATTTTTTGTTACTTTTAATACGTCATATTGATTTTTTGCATAAATGATATGCAAAGTAGCAGTGCTTTTTAATTATTTGTCCTTAAACAACAAAATTTGTTGAGATAATTTGGGACATTGGCCAGGGCCCCGTTTCATCAAAGAGCGCAAGTATTGGACTAAGCTTTGTCCGGATTAACTAAAGTCAGTCCTAAGTCCTAGTCCTGATAGATGGTAGGACTAAATAAAAGACTTAGACTAAAATAGCTCCATAGAACATTTAGTCCGATCACTAAGTCCATCATTGATGTAGTACCGGTCGTAGGCTGCTTGACGAAACGGATCCTAGGCCCGATTAATTTTCGGACTAAGTGGCTTAGTTGGGACTAAGTTAGGCCAAAAGATAGTCTGCTTGATGAAACGGGGACCAGATGACTAGCGTATTTGGATAAGTTCGTTAGAATACACATATGCTAGACTGTAGAATAGGATATCCATTTAAGTGATGTCATCATGTAAATGACAATTCCTAGTTGCCCTGACAATATCAAGTTGCCATGGCAACGCACGGATAGCATGACAGATGCCTTGATGTGCCAACAATATCCATATATTGAGCGTTTCATATTAGTATTTAGGCCATTGTCAGATGCCAATACCTGAACACCAAGCGTTATTCTGGCTTTAATCCAGCATAAATGTATATGTGTTAGAATCATTGTGTCAAATGCCTTAATCTAGATACCAAAGATATTCTGAATTAATACTGTAATGTTAAATCTGCATTTCGAATGTTACGTGGGCAACGTCAGAAAAAAGTTACTGCATGTTAAATGCATTGTCTTATGCAATAAAGCTGATATCAAGATTTTTTGGGGGCAATAATAGGTGTTATAATTATATTAATCTCGAAAGCTAGCTTTTCTTGACATACTTCTTTAAATTGTTATCGTGGCAATTTTCAAAGTGAGGCTAATGAACATTTGTAACAATAATTATCTATTTGGTGTTTTGCTAGAATCATAATATCAAAATATTTGCTACATTGTACATTTATTACAAAAAGAAATGTGTTCTGTGGAAACATCAGGCTAAGTTGCAAAACTCTGGCATTATGTCTGGTGCTGAAATGTCCATCAGGTATGTCTTACATACAGAAATCAGGATATATGGTAACATTTGGGAATAAAGTCTTGTGTGGAAATATCCAGGCCTTAGGTCTTAGGATACATGGCAAACTCAGGCATCAAGTGTTATGTGGCAATGCCCAAAATAATATTTCCTTATGTGTCAACAGCCAATGTGGCAATGGTCGGCCATAATGTGTTGCATGGCAATCCCCAGGTCATATGGCAACACTCATGCCAAACGTGTAAATGTGTCACTGAACACTTAAAGGCTTCGTGAAAACTAACAGACATCCATTGTAGAAATAAGTACAGTCCACTCTCGATTTACCGCCACCCAATAAACCGCCATATTTGCATACCGCGATTAATTTCTTAAGAACAGATTTCCAACTATTAATAACTCCCGTTAAACCGCCATATTCGCATACCGCCATCCGCCACTGTATTTTCAAACCAAATCTTAAAAAACCCATTGAGTTTCACTCGATAGTATCGCCATTGAACATAGATAGATCGGACTTGCTACTAAACTGGTTAAACGTTTGAGGTACATGTTGACTTTTTCCCTAGTTCTGATAACTAATACATATACCGTTATATTTATGAAGTTTTTCGAGAATTACAGTTAACCAACAAGTGAAATAAAAAAGCCACAACTTAATCACGTTAATTTTCAGCCGATAATTTTAGTGAGTGCAAACTCGACCTATCGCCATATTCGTTATAATGCCATATTTTGGAAAAACAAAAGGAGGCGATATAACGAGAGTAGACTGTAATGTCAAGATGATGGGATAAATATAACATCTGACCTTTATCAGATATTGAAAGTTGCTAGTGTTTGGGCTTAAAGTGTACTAGTAGTTACAGGCTTAAAGTGTACTAGTAGTTAGCCAATACATGTAACTAAGGATTGTACCTATAGCATCACTCAATATCTATGACGTTCTGACAACATCACTCAGATGTTAGTAATGACAGATCACATTTATTTCTGAATGAATAAAGTCAAAAGACGGAGAGACTTGATTTTCCAGAGGGGGCTGGGGTTGGGGGGTGGATTTAGTCAGGTGGGGGACAGGTTTTTCTTTGGAATTTAAATCACTCCATGTCTGAAGAAGACAAAATGTTACATGTACCCGCCTGGTCTCTGCTTCATCCTTATCATCTCGGAGTCTCTTGTTCACATCTCTGTAAAGTAAACAGGTCAATCGTTAGAATAATATAGATTGGAAACTGTCAATACCGGACAGTCTCCGGGGCAGACGTTTTGTCCAGTTTGGACAGGTGTCCGGTTTTCAGAAATATCAAATTTTTTTGTTTGGAAAAGTAACCTCCCTTTCTAACAATGTTTTATTGATTTTGCCCATGAACTTAAGTTCGTTTTTTTAATTTATGGTAATAATGTTTCTTTCTAATTTCGTTCATAACATAAAATTTGATTTACGTATGACATTCCTGAAAAAAAGTGAAATTATTATTTAAGTGTGAAAAATAGTTTATCAAGTGTCCAGTTTTCTCAGGCAAAATTAGCATACAAATGCTATATTGTGGTCAAAAATCATGTCCGGTGTCCGGAATGAACAGTGTCCGGTTTGAAGGGAGTTTTAAGTAACTGAAATTAATGGGGAAAATTACGTTCCACCAGATTTGTCCGATCTGGACAGGATTCCGGTTTGGACAGTGTCCCATTTAGACAGTTTCCACTGTATTATTATTAAATGTTGGACAGTAAAAGTCCATCGAGGAGATGAGAGTCACGATCAAGGACGAGGTTCTGCAGACTCTGGCCCAAGGTGGAATCTCACTACCCAATAGCAGCTAATAACGAACAATTATTTTTCTTGTATAAGTAAGGACTTGATGCAATAAAGTGGAGTATTCAAATGTTAAAATGTCCTTTTTATATTGTTGTGTTGTTGTTGTTTAATGTCCCACTCAAGAATATTTCAGTCATATGGAGACATCACCGTGTGCCGGTGAAGAGCGACAAATTTTGCCTATGTTCAGCACTTATGGCCGTAGAGCAGGGAGGGTTCTTTAACGTGCCATCACCTATTGTGACGAGGTACCTCGGTTTTTACTGCCTCATCTGAAAGACAGGGACGACCAACCGCGGATTGGCGCTGCAGGAATTGAACCCCGGACCCTCCGATTCTAAGTCGAACACGTTAACCACTAGGCCACGAAGGCCCCTGACCTTTTTTTAACCAGGAACAGTACAACAATGTATTAGCATGAAATCAAGCATTTAGCTTATAGATTATGGTGTCTCGTAATGTAAGACAAAGCATTAAAATGTCACTCAAAGTGTGAGACAGAAAACTCCCACATTGCTGTCTCTATACAGTGGAACCTCATTAATCCAGACATCTTGGTTTCCCAGCAAATCGTCTGGTAACAGTGAAGCGCCCGGATTACTGAATCGCATTTATTATTATGACCAATGCCATTGGAAAATTTTGTACCCAATAAATTTTGTCCGGAACTTGAAGCATCCGGATTATTGGAGTCCGGATTAATGAGTCTTTTACTTAGTCTTACCCTAAAGGACTTGGAATTTCAATGGCAAGTATGCAATAGAAAATAGCATTTTCAGCTATAGCCTTTATAGGGAATAATAATAATTAGTCTTGATATTTCAGTGGCACGTAAAAGAGATAATTGTCAAATGGGTACTTCCACAGTAAGGCAGTGATCAAATACTTAAGATGTAAGCATTAGCGATTTATGAATTCACCTCAATAATTCCAGCTGTTTCACAAGACTCTCTCTTTCCAAGGCAATATTCTCTGTAAGTTTGAGAGCAGCTCTGAAATGAAAGAAAAGAATTCCATCGAAAGAATAAATTCTTTGTTTATTTTAACACACCAGCAACATTAATATCAATGCCAAGCCATCAAAACGACCATGAATTATCCTCTGTCTATTTGAAACATACATTAATCAAACATTACAGTGGAACC
>JACSZP010024714.1:0-12359 GCA_016161895.1 Pinna nobilis
TATACCTCTGCTAAGCTAGTAGCGGTATTTAGTAATCTAGTGTCACATCACATCCTTTACACATCATTGTTCTTTCAAGGTCAAGGCCACTGCAATAAAAAATTTTAGAGACTGATTGGTGGTTAGATATCTCAACATTATACTGAAAAATTCCTTGATTTAACAATGCTGACTATTTTCTCCTCTGTTTTTTTAATAGCCTCTGGTTCATGAGCTGAGAATCACAAACCAAGTCATCTACGTGAACCCACCGATCGAGGAATCTCGTGTCAACATCATGCAGGAGTTGTTTGGATGGGAGGCAGTCATTACGAGCTTACCCAGAATCAGGCACTCAAGATACCAGGTACTCCTAGCCTAGTGCAGAAAGTTCACAGCGTTACAGATTTTTAAATAGTCTTTTTCATATTTGTGGGATTCTTAGATGAATTTTAAGCTTTTTTGGTCAGTAGCTTCATTGGAGTTTTCCTCTAACAAGCTTGTATGAAATATTCACATTAAACTCTTATCATGTTTGTATTAAGTGTCAGCCAAATAAAAATCTCTTGGTTATCTGAAAATTCATAATGGACCGTTTTGTTTTTTTGATAGGAATGCATTTAAATCAACCTTCAGAGTCAATGACTATCCTATTTAAGGAAGAGAAATTAACAAATTTCGTTGAACAAATATGAGCAATAACTATTCTTTTACTTGATGTGTAATTTTCTTTTAGCACAGGTGTTCAACAATTGGGTCTGGGTGTGAGATCTGTATCTTGTTATTTTATTTCTTTTCTTATAAATTGATCTTGATTTCTGTATCTCATCCTGTTTCTTTTATTACCATTTTCATCTTTTACAGGTCGGCCTGGATGTGGAGTCAGAGTCAGAGAGTACATATAAGAAGGTGTTGACCAAACTGCCCGGTGGTCAAATTGTCCTGGAGGATGCTTACCAGGCAATTCAGAATATCATGAAGGACTTCCAAGACTATGTGAATGTAAGTATTTCAGAGGCGAAAATGAAAGTAGAACTGTTTAGAGATATGTTGAAAATAAAAGTAGAACTGTTTTGCCACAAGAGAAATGAAAGTAGAACTGTCTAGACACATTAGAAATGAAGATAGAATTTATTGAAATAAATTAAAAATGAAAGTAGAACTGTCTGGACAAAAATTTAAAATGAAAGTAGAACTGTCAAGACATAGCCAGACACATATGCTTCACCTAGGGCCTACTTACCATGTAACGTAGGCCTGAAGCTAGATAGAATTTGTCACATGAAACCATACTCTTTGCCTATGTAGAAAAAGTGATCTTTTAGATTTAGTCTTCATAGACTCTGAAGTTCATCATTGGTTTGTTTTTTATCAGTCAAAAAGAAAAAAATATTTCCAGAATAATGTGAATTTAAGGTATTATTTAAACCTTTCATCGGTAAAACAATTGACCTATCACCAAGTGCCCGACACTACGTTTTGGCAAATTTTTCTATTATGACATCACATTTATATGGCCCATCAAACATTTGTTTGATATAAATGATGTCACAATCATTTGACGTACAAAAGCACATGAAAAGCCATGTGTCAGACTTTTGGCGATAGGTCAATTGATATGTTGTTGTCAGTATATTTTGGGGCATGGCGATATATATGTTGTTTATATACAATGATATGTTTAATTGACATTTCATTCTTTCCAAAGTATGATGTAATTGCATGTAGCTGTGCCTGCAAAAGGATTGATTGAAAGAACTGTCTAGGTGGATTCTAGTACATGTTTACTCATGATCTATGTTTAATTAAAATCCATGATCAATGATGCTTCTGTAATTCCAGTAATTGTTATATTGTGTTTATCCACAGGTATGGCTGAGATACCAGTCTCTTTGGGATTTGAACCCTGATGTTCTCTACAGTCGTCTTGGATTCAAGATCAAAGTGTGGATGGCAACGCTGGAGGAAATCAAGTATGTATACCCCCTCCCCTCTCTCCCCCCAACCACTACAATATATGTGCTGATAAATATGCTCATTGACAGGACCGCAAATGATATTAAAACAAAATCGCCTCACTCAAAATTTATTTGTGTGCAAAGTTCTATGTAAAGAAATGTACTCTGAGTTAAAAACCAGTCTACTAGATATATTTTTTTTTCTTTTAAGATAAAATACAAAATTTCAGATTTAATAATAGAAATGATTTTACACTTCAGGGCATCAAGAAAAACGTTTGATACGTCCGAAAACCAGAAAGAAATCGGACCAATCATCGTCCAGTTTGGAAAGGTAGATACTTTGTAGATAATGTTCTTCGTAACATTTTATGATTACATAAAGGTATGTTTGTCATAGGTTTGTGAGCCTTGTTTCAAAAGATGAAGTTAGGTAATCCTTGATATTAAAGGTCTCTAAAGACAGATTTCATCATTTGTTTATCATGGTCGTATTACTTAATTATCCCGTGAACTGTCTTGATTGGTGATTTTTCTGTCACTATAGGTACAATCCAAAGTCAGCCTGAAATATGATTCCTGGCACAAAGAGGTCCTGAGCAAGTTTGGCAGTTTACTTGGCAACGAGATGATGGACTTCCACACAGCTATATCTAAGGTAGGTGTCTTTTGTAGTGACATCAAAGGCATGATTAAAGGTCTGGGTTTGCCAAAGGTAATGTTTCAAGGCTCAGGTATGCTAAAGGCAGTGATACAAGACCTAGGTGTGTAAGGCAATGTTATAAGTCTCAAGTAGGCTAAAGGAATGTTATAAAGCCCGGATGTGTCAAAGGCAATATATTTGTAGGTGATCTAGTTTTCTAGATCAGATTTTCTCAAACTTGTATGTTCCATATCGCAATTGAAAATAATTTTTAAAGTGATTTTTCTATCAATTAAGAATTATCAAAAAATATTTTACCGTCGAATTCAAGGAATCTAAGGAAAAGTGACCTACAAAGAGGTCTGGTCGCCTTGTTTCTTTGTTTTGTATTGCCTTCGCTTTTGTTCTACAATGTAGTTAAGTTTCTACAATGTAGTTAAGTTGGACATGACTTGTGTCTGTGGTAGGCCTATTTTTTGTCCTTTGTCTATAACCATGTTTGTTTTTTTTACTTTTGATAGTCCCGTTCAGAACTGGAACAGCAGTCTATAGACACAGCTAACACATCAGAAGCAGTGGGACTCATCACACAGGTGCAGGCTCTGAAACGAAAGATGAAGAACTGGGAAAAGCAAGTTGATGTAAGTCCTGTTGGTTAAATGTCACATGTTTCAGGGATTACTATTGTTAAGGAATGGATGTTTTCCTGTAAATCTTGGCTCAGAGCTTGCCAATGTGTTGTAACTCAACTTCAAACTTCTAATGAAAAAATATGATAATGTTAAGTGTAAACCAATATCTTCATCAATTTTGTCATTTGACACAAAACTGGTTGCACATGGCAGGTGATTTTTAGCTCCCTGCAGCAAAAGTTTACATAGCTTTGTAGAATTCTTATAACTCTTTTAATTCAGGTAAGCTGATTGTCAGAGCTATTTGATTTGCACATATGAAGTATGAAAAAAAACTATTGTTCAAGATATGTTATATTTAAGTGATCCTCAGTTGTGTGAAATGATAGTCCTTGAATTTACCCTTACATGTTAGCAAGATATTTTTGCAATTTCTCCAAATAAATTCCATTTTCAAAGAATTAATCAGTAATATTAACAGATATTTGTCATGTAATGCAAGTAATTGCTAAATTCCGGTTGGTTGTACAAGAAAACAGGAGGTAGCCATTCAAAGAAAGCTACACAAAATTAGACTGCACTACAACTGACTTTTGCAGATGTACAAGGAAGGCCAGAGGATCTTGGAGCGTCAGAGATTCCAGTTCCCATCCAACTGGCTGTACAGCGACAACATAGAGGGCGAGTGGGGAGCATTCAATGACATCATGAAGCGCAAAGACTCCTCAATCCAGACTCAGGTAGCCAGTCTACAGATGAAGATCGTGTCAGAGGACAAGGTGGTAGAAAATAAGACTGGAGATCTGCTGTCCGAATGGGACAAAGACAAACCAGTGGCAGTAAGTAACCACTCTGTGGTGGTAGTTACAACATTTCATGTGTTAACTTTATTGATGATTTATGAAGAACGATTGTTCTTACATTGCAATTATTTTGTGTCTTTTATGTTATTTCAAATTCTTATGTAGAATAAATCTGTCTTTGTTTCCTCCTGGACTGTCCCTTTTTTTTTAGAAGTGTGTTACATTAGGTGTTGGCACATTAATGAACCCTCCCTGCTCTAAGGCCAGAAGTGCCAAACATAGGCAAAATTTGTCGCCCTTCACCGGCACACGGTGACGTCTCCATATGATTTTTATTCTTGAGTGGGACGTTAAACAACATTACAACAACAACTTGAGAAGAGTATGAACAAAAGTTTTTCTGTCAACCACAATGACCCTCCATGGCCGTATGGTTAGAGTATTGCACTTTTTATCATTTAATCTCTCACCTCTAAGTCAGCATGGATTCAGCCTCATTGGGTTGTAAATTAATAATGAGAATGTTTGTCAGGTAATCCTGATGGTCTCTTCTTCAGTATATGAATAACTGTGTTCTATCCCCAACAGTAAAACTATGCCATCACCATGTGATTGTCGAGTGTTGCATAAAGCAAACCAATTCTGTTGATCTCCGACTCCATTGTCCCAAAATTTGTGGCTTAAGAACTCAGTTTATGTCCTACATGATAGTTTGAGAAGAGTTTAATGAAGAGGATGCGATTAAGATAGCATTACATCTTTATCTCTTGGTCATAGGTCATGGAAAATTGTTCATGATTATATAACAGTAGGGTAAGGCTCCTATTGTCTAATCCTTAAGAACTCTACCATATTTACTATAGCTAGCTTTGTGCATTTGACCATGACACTCAAAACTATATGATATTAAGGATATCTTTTGATTGTTCACTCATCCAACTACATCTACTCTCTCAATAACTGTATGTCCCCCTTGAATCACTTAACTACATCTACTTTCTCAATACCGGTAATGCTATGCCCACCTCAGAATCACTTAGTAAGACTGCCCGTTTCTGTTACATATTGTTCCTTCTCGTTTATCTTGTTAATCTTTGTCATGTTTTCATCCTACTGTATGTAGCTAATCGATGTAAGTATTTAACAAGTCTTAACCCTAAACCTTTGCTATACATTTATCTATTTCCTACCATTTTACCATCACTCTCAGGAAAAAGTCTTATACCAACCCAGGAGGAGCTATACCACAGGTTTTTTATTTGTTTGATTTTTTTATAAGTTCTGCCAAAGGAACTTGGTTTCATTTTTATAGCAACCCATCTTCTGCCAAACATTTTTCATTAGGTCATGGAATTTTTATTTTATTATATGAGTAGCTAGGTAAGAAGTAAATCCCAATATAGACTTTTCTTCTCAACATGTCAAATGGATAATGGTACTTTGAAAGTATTCTTAACCCTTTCACCCCTAAATATCACAGTAGTATGCTCTTTTCTATTGTGTTGGACCAGTCTATTATGGTCTGCAGTGGTGAAAAGGTTTAAAGAAAGAAATAAGAGGATATAATGAATTGCCACTACATAGAAAATAAAATGTAGTTCATTTTTTTCTTTTTCATATTCATAACCCTAAAATATTATGTAATGAATTAGTGTTTCAGGATCTGGTCCAATTTTCCCCCTTTTCTAGGTTCTTTTTTTTTTACCTAAGTAACTTATTTTCAGCAAATTACTATGATCTAAGTGTTTCAACAATGGCTCCTTTTCCTCATCACAGCAAAATTTAAAGTTGCATATTCCTTTACACACTATTCCACACAGAAACAATGCAAATTAAATGTGGATCTTGAAAACTGATACTTTGGAGAGCTGAAATGTTAACAGTGATAAGTTTTTATACATCTTCACTTGCTAGCAGCACATTTGACCAATAAGAGAACAGAGCACTCAAAATCCAACTACCTTACCCTAGAATAGACTGAATATTCAGATTTTGTCTGAGAAAGAGTGAAGTATTTTTCTATAAAATGTCAAGCACTCAATTGAAAGAAATATGTACTAATTAATTTACATGCAATTTATAAAGTGTGCATGTAACTTCCAAATGATGTGAAATTAGCAGGGCTCACCCTGGACTCAGAAAATTGTTAGCCAAAAGATTAGCCATCCAAGATTTTTTTTAGCCAATGGATAATTTTATTAGCCAATGAACATTCACCAGTATGTGAACTATGTGGTAATTCACATAGACTGGTATCTGCTAGCCAAATATGGTATTAATACCTACACATTTTGAATCATCTCTTTTATTTCTTGACTTTCTTTACTTAATTTTATTTTAACGGATAAGCCTTACTTATTTGAACATATGAGACTAATCAAAAGATACTCTTTTTGCACAGCAACAAAAATGGTTAGCCAGAAAATTAGCCAATTACAATTATTTTTAGCCAATTTCCCCAAAAATTAGTCAATGGCTAAATTGGCTACCTACAGGATGAGCCCTGAATTGGTAAAACAAAATATTTAAAACTTGCTTTAGGTACTTTAGATGGATTATGTATCATTACCTATATAATAAGTGCTTGTGTGTTTTGACTGTAATTTACTGGAATGGCAATGTTCATTTATTAGGGTGAGCTGAAACCAGATGCAGCCGTCAAAGCACTGACCATTTTTGAAGGAAAGTTCACACGACTGAAGGAGGAGAGAGACAACGTAGCCAAGGCGAAGGAAGCCTTGGAACTCTCAGAACCGGGTAAGTTGTGATACAGGTACATATCACAGTAGTTTGTGGTGCTCTTTTGTATGTATGACATATAAATCATTTTGGAGTATTAGATGATAAGATATTGACAAGAAAAGTAAAATTATCATGATTTGTTGCATTACATTTAATGAACTCTTCATAGTTTTACGTTTTATCTTCATTAAAATAGGTTAAAAAATGTTCAATTGAAATTTATCCCTGATGGAAAAAAGTATCTTTAATGAATATTCAATAAATCGATTGTTTAGAGGAACAGTCATATCTCCCATATAGACTGTTTAGAAGAACACTGTCGTATCTCATTTTTCATGTTTTTGTAAAAATCGACAATAGACATTGAACAGTTCTTTTAAGAATCATCTTTGCTCATCTCAAATGTCATTCTTATATCATAAGATACAATATTTAGTTTTCAATTTAATGCCATTGTCAGGTCTTTTAATAGAAAAATTAGGAAGAAAACAACCTTCCTACTGGATTGATAAGCCAGTCGAAAAATTGTCAAAATGAGATATGACTAGTGTGTTCTTCTAGGCAGTCTATATGAGAGATACATCTCTGTTACTCTAAACAATTGAAATATATCTATTAATGAATGAGTCTCTTGATTAAGAATAATACCAATTCTCATATACATATCCATGGAATTTCTTTTATGAATATATTGCTTTTTTGAAAATTTGTTGCAAGACTAGCATTGTATCTTGTTTTGTAGGACAATTGAGCCCTAGTGAGGAGAGAGTCCTAGTGGCATTAGAGGAGTTACAAGACCTGAAGGGTGTGTGGGCGGAGTTATCCAAGATCTGGGAGCAGATCGATGAACTGAAGGACAAACCATGGCTCTCTGTACAACCCCGAAAGGTACATTTTATTCTACAATTCTCAAAATATTTTGAACAGAAGTTGGGTCTTGAAAAAACTAACTATATGTATGCATAGCTATTTTCAGTTTGCTTTGCCCACCACTGAACTTTGTGGTGTGATCTGATGAGTATTAATAAACAAGGTTCACAGAAGATATTGGTACATTTAAGATCCTTTGGTTTTAAGCGGTGAGGCAATATCTGTAGCCCATGAATGACATCAGACAATGTCACGTCTCCTTTGAGTGAAATGATCTTGTATGGGATGCTGCACAACAGACAAAAAAAAGAACCTACACAATCTTAAAAATTTACCCTTCTAATATAAGTAACAATATTTTTATTGAGTTGCCTCTATCTTAGTTTTTGAATAAAAATACATCTTTGGTTGTAGATTCGTCAAGCACTGGATGGATTGCTGAACCAGCTGAAGGACCTTCCAGCCAGGCTCAGAACATATGCCTCTTATGAATATGTCAAGAGGACACTACAGGGGTATGCCAAGGTAAGGCTTCTAGCTCTCCTCTTACTTACTTTTTATACGCCCGTTTAAAAAGTGGGAAGTATTATGGTATGCCGTTGTCTGTTAGTTAACTTTTTTTGTCCGGAGCATAACTCTGAAACCGTGCATAATAGATTCATGAAACTTCATACACATCAAGACCATCACAAGGCAGTGTCCAAGAACCGTAATTCTAGCTGCAGTTTTTACAGAGTTATTGCCCTTTGTTAAAAATTAATTTTTTTCCTTTGTTTGGAGCACACAAATTCGTTGTTTTCATTTTTTGTCATTTTCCATGTAACAAAATTTGCGACAGGCGTGTGATGTGCCTCAGAGAGGCTCTAGTTTCTTTTGATGAATTGGCAGATGTTTTGTGATTTCAGTGAGATATTGTAAGGTTAGCAATATGGCTAACATTGGACACATTTGATTAGCTTATTTTATCCTTATTATTTTCTTTAGTGCCTTCATTATGTTATGAGAAGCATTTACATGGGAAGAAAACCCATGAGCATTAAAAATACCAAGAAGAACAGCTTTAATTACCTTTAATCACACCTTTAACGAAATGCTCCTAGTTGGTTTTGCGTGTTGATATTTTACATTTTGAGGATCAACTATAGATGGGAAGTCAGCATTTTCAGGATAATTATGACTTATACACATGTATACCAATCCAGACTATATCTGACTATTTTCTGGTGCTGGACATTTTAGCACGTATCGGACAGTCACCGTATTGAGTACCGATACACAAGGAAATATTAGTATATTGATTCACTTCTAGTAATCATGCAAGGAAATGGTCTCTATAACAATCTCTTGACATTTCAATATTTTTGGAAATAGCAGAGTATGCAAGATAAAACAGCTATCCCTTGAACTTGAGATAATCATTCTGTTTTAATTTAGGTCAATGTCATCATTGTTGAACTGAAATCTGAGGCACTGAAGGAGCGACACTGGCGTCAGCTGACCAAGAAGCTGAATGTCCGATGGGTCTTATCCGACCTCACCCTCGGTCTTGTGTGGGATGTGGACCTGATCAAGAACGAGTCCATTGTCAAGGACATCATACTCATAGCTCAAGGTGAAATGGCCCTGGAGGAGTTCTTGAAACAAGTACGTATGAGAATTAGAAAGATTGTTAACTATCTAAATCGCTCACTGATGTATTTGTTACATAAAAAACTGTATGTGGTATTATTTTCATCCCGTGTTATTTTCGCCCTAATGTAGATCTACTTGCAAACAGTTTTGCCACATTTTGAATTTTCCCTGTCTCTTCATAATTCTTTTCATTGAATTAATCGTTTTGAATTTGCCCAGTTTTAATTTCACCTACTGATGATTAAGGGCATAAAGAATGAAAATAGAATGGGGTGAATATTGTCCTGTTTACAGTATTTCTACAAAATAATGTTCTTTTGAAATTGACTCATTGTAAATATTCATAGACTTCTGACTGAAATATTATATGATAAAAATCATTTAAGAAACTTGAAGGATAGTCTGTTCTGAATTGCCATCAATCTTGATCTTTCATTTATGAGGAAAAAATGTGAAATACAGCATGTCTGATCTCTGAAGTTTTCATATTAGAAATAACGCTTGTTAAAGACCATGAAGCATTTAACAAATTCAGCTCCATTTGATTGCCCATACCTACTATTTTCAACTTGAACATTTGTCCTTTGATTATAGGTCAGTGAAGTTTGGAGAAGTTACGAACTGGATCTTGTCAACTACCAGAACAAGTGTCGCCTGATCAGAGGATGGGACGATTTGTTTACCAAAGTGAAGGAACACATCAACAGCGTATCAGCCATGAAGCTGTCACCCTACTACAAGGTAAAGCTAGCAACATTTCCTCTTTTTTATAGGCCTGTCATAAGACGGGATGTATTATGGTGTTGTACGTCTGTCCAAGGTCATACTTTGCCAGACTTTTTTCCACTATGGATTTTGATGTCCCGCTGAAATTTGGACACACGCTTCCTCTAATGGAGTTACAATCCCAGTTTGTACTTGGGCTTAGATCACAGTGACCTACTTAACAGGTAAGACTAGGTCAAGCAGTTTTCCATTTTTTCTTTGTACTCAATATAGAGCAGATACTGAGGCTAGCTTCCTCTTCTGAAGTTACAGATCCAGTTTGCTCTTTGGTTGGCTTGGGTCACCATGACCTACTTAATAGGTAAGACTGGGTCAAACAATTTTCCAGACTTACTGATAGGCATATATTGTACCTTTTGTGGTACTTTTGTCTCCTTATCAGGTAGGAAAAGAATGTAAAATGATACATCTTATTTTTTCCATGGTGCATAGATCTATTGTGTGATATGTAGGTCAAGTAAGAACTGATTTGGAGGTCAATAATTTTTGGTATAGTTATGCCCCTTTTAGTTAGAAAATCATGTTTGAAAACTTTGTTGCCAGGAAGGGCATTGATGCTTATCTGACTCATCTCGCTCTGATGATTGTTCCTTTTCCAGCAATTTGAAGAGGATGCTTTGGCATGGGAGGACAAGTTGAACCGTATCAATGCCCTGTTTGACGTCTGGATTGATGTACAAAGAAGATGGGTGTACCTGGAAGGAATATTTACAGGAAGTGCAGACATCAAAGCTCTTCTCCCTGTGGAAACTTCACGATTTCAAGGGTAAGATGCTACATTGCCCCTCAGTAGAAGATGTAATTTCTTTTTATGCAGTTCCCATTACTTTACGTAAAGTATATATAATAATGCTCAATAAAGGCAGGCTAGACTTCATTTCTATTGTTTATTTCATCAGAGTTAGTACAGAATTCTTGGGACTTATGAAGAAAGTAACAAAGTCGCCACTGGTGATGGATGTTGTCAACATTTCCAACGTACAGAGACAACTGGAAAGACTTGCCGATCTGCTGGGCAAAATCCAAAAAGCCCTCGGAGAATATCTGGAAAGAGAAAGAGCCTCCTTCCCCAGGTGAGTTACTGACTTTCATTTCTAAGATGTTTAATATCTTTATTGATAAATTGTGTTTTGAACTCCAGAAAATGTTATACTGTACTGTAGAGTTGGTCTATAACGAATCGGCTAAAAGCAAATTCATTGCTGTAACAAAGGGGAGTAGAATTCCCCCCAAAAATATGATTTATCTATACAGGTAGTAAATTCTTATGTTTAAAATGAAGGATGCCGATAACAAAGTCAAAAGTCAATCCCTTTTGACTTTGTTATAGACCAACTCTGCTGTAATTATTTCCATGCACTGGCCATTAAAAAAGCTAAGGGCATATGGTGTTACTCCTGTACCTTGCATTATAATTCACTTTCTGTTAATTTTCTCAGTCAAGCATGGACATTTTGAATTGAATTTTGGTGTATAGATCTGCCATATATTAATTCATATCAAGCAGGAATTCAATAATTTTTGTCACAATTATGTGAATCTAAAACTTCATTGCCAGCAGGGGCATAAGTGTTGCCTGACCAATCTTATTTTATTGTTTGGATTGGCTTAGATTTCAAATCTTAGAATAATTTACTTAATTATGGCGCAACACCTACAGGTTTTACTTTGTGGGAGACGAAGACTTACTGGAGATTATTGGTAACAGTAAAAATGTTGGGCGGCTACAGAAACACTTCAAGAAGATGTTTGCAGGTGTCGCATCCATAACCCTGAACGAGGACAACTCACAGGTCATTGGGTTAATGTCCAAAGAGGGAGAAGAGGTAGGATGCTTTGATATTGTTTATTTTTGTTATATGCCACACTCGAGAGACTTCCATGGCTCAGTGGCTAGCTTGTTTGCCTTCTGATTGTGAGGTTGTGGGTTCAAATCTGCTCCATGCAGTGGATGGCTGCCCCTGTCCTTTGGATTAGACAGGAAAAGCTGAAGACCTATGTCACAGTAGGTGTCAGCATGTGAAAGAACCCTCCATAATTTACAGCCATAAGTGCCGAGCATAGACAAAATTTGTTGCCCTGTTCTGGCATATGGTGAGACCTCTGTATAAGTGAAAGATTCTTGAAGTCAAAGATTCTTGAATGGGACGTTGTACAACAAAAACAAAAAAGTATGCCTCACTTGAAATTCTTTCAGCCATATTGTGGAGGCCAGTTTTTGTAGGTAGAGGAAACACCCTGGTTAAAAATGTACATGGGAAGAGACCAATGACCTTCCTTGCAAACTTTCTCACATAATCAGCATGGATTCCTG
>JACSZP010024715.1:0-17202 GCA_016161895.1 Pinna nobilis
TCTCTCTCTCTCTCTCTCTCTCTCTCTCTCTCTCTCTCTCTGTCTGTACCCTTTACACCTGTTGTTTTACCAATCAAACGTATCAAATATTGTCTAGATATTTTACTCAGAATTATTTTTACAAGTGAGGTAGACGTTGAATCAACCACAGGAATTTATACAGTAAGGTTACTTAGTACCAGCTGTAGGATTTTTTTCACTATTTACTTTTTATCTATAGTTAATCCAAGGTCTGCAGATGAATTAGTCTTCTACAGCAGTTTGATGTTTTAGCAAAATATAGATAAAATTTGATTCCACGCTTGTTTTGTTTGGCTCATGTATGCAGAAATAAGAGAAAAAACAAAAACAAAATGTTCGGATATAGGTGATTAGGAAAATTCTGTCCTATCCTAATCACCTACGCGTTTTAAATCACTGGTGTTGGGGATGATATTTCAAGTAAAACATGATACAACTGTAATGAAGTGCAGTTTATTTATATGCCAAAAAACAAAGTTGTGAAATTTTGCATGAGTAAATTTTTAGAACTTAGTAAGGCTCAGCGCAAGAATATTCAACACTGGGCTTGGCTTAAGTAACTTAATTTTTTTTAGCTAATATGATATCGCTGATCATTTGTGACAGTTCTTAGAAAATCATCCCTCTAGATACATTTATGTATATTTGTAAAATATGAGTTAAATTTGACCTCTTCCCTACCTGCTAGTGCTACAGGTAAATCATGGGTTTGCTCCGTAAAATTTCATATTGTTAAAAAAAAATCCTATTTTGCTGATTTTTGGCTAAAGAATTTGAAATCTTGGTGTGAGTACCACTATTTCTAGTAATTTTTACGTGCATTGGCAATTAAAGTAAATTAATTTTGTTGAGTTTGTTTTTTCTTCTCATGATATCAGCCTGAAAACTATAATAAACCTGGAAACTAGAATAGAGGATATTTGTGTTGGATAAAGATCATTTCATGTCGGCATTTTACATCAAACATTCCTTTTAACAAATCTTTCTCAGATTCCAACCTGGCAATCTACATGTCAGATTTTCAACACTTTAGATTGAGTATAGGAAAGAAAGATAATACACTTTGGAGTAGTAAAAAATGTAGGATTTAAGTCTTGGCAAACATATTTAGACAGTTGTATCTAAACACATCAAGATTAACAGATTGCTTTAATCTCTCCTGTCTTCATGTTCATGAAAAGAGAAATGAAAATAGTTCAAATATTTGTCCTCAAACAATAACGGAATTTGTTATATTCTGTTTTTGTGCAAGGCTGGCATAGGCTGCCAAAATTTCGTCAATGCGAGAAAAAAAATGCAGTTTGTAGCACCAGTTTGTAGCATCAGTGTTTCGGGATAAACAAAGGATAATCTGGTTTTATCTGGGAAATGCATTACATCTGTAGCATGGCTTGTTGTTACTGCACGGCATCTGTCTCAGCTCAGAGCTACCAATAATTACAACCAAAAAAATCATGTCCGCTTACATGCTGCTACTTTTTTACGGCAAGAAAATAAACATCGGCCTAATGAAGTATGTTTTGTAACAAAATAATCCAAACAAAAATGTAAACACTTCCCTCCCCTCGTCTCTCTCTAATTTTTTTCTTTTTGTGACAAATCTGTGACTGAATTACTGTAGGATGCATTGATGACTTTTTACATGTTGCATTTGTGTGAAAATCGCGAACTTATCAGAAAATTCAGTTCTTATCATTGTGATGATATACAATGAACATGTTACATCTGTGTAAGCTTACTCAGCCCAGGAAATTGATGTTCACACAGTTCCATTTTTTCAATGTTTCCTAAATTCAAACAGAAATGAAGTCAAGTTGGCAAGCCTGCATCCCTTATCCTAATGTTCCTATGGAAAGATTATCTCTCTAATTGAATCATGGCGTATCTTTCATTTGTATCAAATCTGTTTATTTACACCTCTATTTTTGTTCTCCATTTTGCAAAATCGACAAATTTCAGAAACTAGTGAATGCTTGGGGAAATGTCTACATTTGTAAACTACTGCATGACAGGTTTAATAATCGGTCATCCAGAAATATTCTGAGATTAGTTTGTACTGAAATGACCCCATCTTCTCTAGGACAAGTTTAAATTTGGCAGTGGCACTTCTATACCCCTCATTTAAGTTAAATATGTACCATGCACAGTTTACTTTGTTTAAAAAGAAGATGAGGAGCTGAAATCTGTAGCTTTGATATGTTGATTTATAATGATTAGTTCTTTAGATGCCAATGTTTGATTTTTTTATGGAAATGTTTGGAATTGGTTTTCATGCTTTCTCTGCACTTGCAGGAGTACCTTGCCGCTAAGAAGTATGTGCACAGAGATTTGGCTGCCAGGAACGTCCTGCTGGGCTACGATAAAGTTGTCAAAGTTTGTGACTTTGGCCTGTCCAGGGACATCTACAATGATAATCAGTACCACAAACTGACCAGTGGAAAACTGCCCCTCAAGTGGATGGCCATAGAGTCCCTCCGAGAGAGAATCTTTACAACCCAGAGTGATGTATGGTCTTTTGGTATACTCCTGTGGGAGATAATTACTATGGGTAGGTTGACTATTGCTTCTGATGGATATCATAGTTGATCAGTAAGTGCCAAATACTCCGTACTGGTCACCTGACTGTATCTAATATTCCCATGCCCCAAAAATAACCAAGAACTCTAATGTTACTGCTGTTAATAAATACCATGCATTTTATCGTATAATTTGTTATCACATGGAAAAATGATAGTGAGGATTAACTTCCAAACACCTTTTTTCCCCACATTTTTAGCAATGAAAAAAAGAAGAAAATTAGCAAGCAGAAATACATGTACATGTACATACACTGAACAAAGCTGCTAAGAATAAAGATTTCAAACCTCCCTCTTTGCTTAAGGAAATTAACAATTTTCAATTTCTTTCTTGTATTTCCTTTAGTCAGATTATTTCATAAAAAAATATCTTTAGGAAAAGACATCCCTAAATTGGCTTACTTTTGTTAATTACCACTATATATTGACTTATTGATTTAAAAAGTGAAAGAGTCTTGTTATTGAGTGGGATTTTAAACAACAAAACAACAACAATAATAATTTTGTTTATATAATTGGTGAGATGTGGATGTCGAAGCTCTCATAACCAGCCACAGAATGTGACTCTGTCCCGCACCATAGATACACACCACAGGGCCACTGTGGCCGAATGCTTTGAGCATTGGGCTTTAGACCACTCAGACTCTCACATCCAGTCAGGGCAGGTTCGAGCCCTGCTGGAACCTAAGTTGATTATGTAAGAAAGTTTGCCAGTTTACTTGTGGAAGGTAGATGATCTCTTCCCATGCTACATTAGTAGCTGGGTACTCTTTTCCACCATTAAAAACTGGCTGCCACCAAGTGACTAAAAGATCATCAAGTATGGCGTAAAGCAAAAACAAAAACATACCACAAAGTCTGTGACTGCTACTAACAATTACACATAATCCCTTGTTAACTTGTTCCTGACAGGTGCTCTTTCATGTAGTTTCATTAAAAAGATTATTTCAAGTTAATTTCATTTAAACCACTGTCTTTCAATTTGTATAGGTTTTCATGCTGGTGGTCTTCACTTAAGTGCCACTGCACTACAAAACAACTCTGACTTCTGAACATTTTCCTGGTGCACTTAACCTTTCTTTGTTTTGCAAAATTCTTGTTTTCTTGACTTACTCTCTTAATTGATGACTTCTGTTTTTGTTTTTTGTTTTTTTAAATTGAAAATCTGGTTTTTCATATAATCTCTTCTTGCAATTTACAGGTGGTTCTCCCTACCCAAATATAGCCCTTGCTGACCTGTATTATGTGCTAGCCAATGGCTATAGAATGGAGAAGCCTAGTAATTGTTCAGATGAATTGTAAGTATTTGCAGGTGGATCAAGAGTGGGGGGACATGTTTTGGGCTATTTAAGGGAGATATCAGTAGGACAACCTTACTGTTTTTTAAAGCTTCTGTATCCCTTTACACAAATAGTGTGTTTAAAAGAATCAGAAGTTTTCCCCAAAAAATCGTAATTAAACTGAGCTTTAGAATTAAGACATGGCACAACAGGTACTTTGCCCTATCTTCGTTTCTCAGGTAAAAGGGTATACATTTGCAGCGCATTGAAAATAGATTTGAGTGATATTCTGTACTCAGTATCAGAAGTCACTCTACCTACAGGATTGAAAGCTAGTTAAAAACACATTAATGGTAATTACAATTTAAAAGCAAAATTATAGACATATTGTGACACATTTCTGTGACAAGGTGTCAGTGAACTCCAATTTACCACCAAAGTCAGCTAAACGTAGTTAACCAAGAATTGATGTGCATTAAATTCAAACCAAGTGTCACATGACCTGTGAACTGGAATTGATTGGTTAATTTACCAAGCATTCATTACAGGTTTTTAGTAATTTGTAATTCACAGGTGTGCAGTCTTGTATATCATTAACATTTTTTGAAAATTGTAACGACTGTTTAAAATTTTTACTGTCTGATGAGCGAGTTTCTCTACAGGTGATGCATTGCCTTTGCCAGGAGTAATTAGACTTCTTCATAAAAAAGACGCAGAGTGTCATTAGTTACTTTTGTTTTACGCAAAAAAGTACATAAAGCTCTCACTTGTGGCATGATGCATCCGCTTTCAACATACTTCCGGAAATTAATTGCATCAGTGATTTATTTTTTAAAAACAAGACAGATGCTAAGAGAAGTCTGTTGATACAAAATTAATTCACCCATTAGTTATATTGCTGGTAACTTTCTCTTGTCACGCACATCACCTGTCTATCACTTAACCAATAGTCTTACCTTACTCCATTTAAAGGGGTATGTATAGCCTAATAGTGCTTTGCATTTCAAGGTATGAAGTCCCTCATGACTTTTTATCAATATTTTTTTTTTATGCCTTGTGTTTTTTATTTGATTTCCATTTTTGGACATGATGAGGACCAAACTTTTGTGATAATTACCCTTCATCATCTTTAAGTAAAACAAGTAAATCAAATTTTGCTTAAATTGTACTTTCTCATAAGTTTCATTTCCAGTTTGATCTGTACACCCAAAGCACTTGATTCATGGTCAATTGAATGCTTTGGTCAAAATTGTATAGTTGTAAATTGGATTTTCCATATATTTCTCTAAAGTGTGGAGAAAAGAGGTTTTCTGCCACTACCGCCATTTGTGAATGTATAATTGATTTTATATTACTGATTTCATAGGAAAGTTGGACAAACTTGTTCAAAACACATAATCTCTGATTTTGTTACTCTTATTACACATAGACATACAGTAGAGTTGGTCTATAACAAATCGGCTTAAAGTGAATTCAGTGTAATAACAAAGAGGAATATAATCCCTGAAAATAATTACTGTTTAACAATAAATGTAGTAAATTCAGATGCTTAAAACGAAGGATGCCTATAACAAAGTCAAATGTCAATCCCCTTCAACTTCATTATAGACCAACTCCACTGTATTTCATTTCAAGACCAATTAGATATTGACTTTGTATCTATTTTTGTAGATGTATCATCATGCATCAGTGCTGGATTGAGAACCCAACTGATCGCCCCTCATTTACTGAGCTGAGATTGCAGTTAGAGCAGCTCCTGAGTCGAGACAGGAATTATCTGGAGCTGGAGAACATTGATGTGCCGTTATCTACGTCTGACAGCAGCAGCGTACCAAAGTCTGACGACTCAGATACTCTGTCCCTGCTGTCCACCAAACCGTCACAACATAGAATCATACCCACACCTAGTCACAGTAAAACTAGTGGACTGGTCCCAGTCGGGAAGACAGGGGCCATGTCAAGTAGTAATTCTACCGTCCAAGGGCCAACTAAAAAGGTAGCGATAAAGGACGCAGTGACTATTTGTATTGACCAATCAACAGATTGGTTAGTTCCAGGACGAGAAGACGAAACAACTTCATAATTGTTTCTACAATTTGTTGTAGTTTCATTCATTGGGAAGCTATTATCATATTGAGGACAAATGCTTCCCAAGAGAATTCCCTATGGATTATTTACCATTTATCTTAGTGCATTTATATTGTGGATTTTTCATAAGTGTTCATACCAAATTTGTTGCACAATTCAACTTTTGACACATAGTCTCTAGACCATTGGAGGAACATAGTCTCTACAACACATAAGGAACATGGTTTCAGGAATGCATGTGGAACATACTGTCTAGAACACATAAGGAAAATAGTTGCCAAAACACATGTGGAATATGTCTGTAGAATGCATGTTGAACAATCTCCAGACCACATAAGGAACATAGTGTCTGGAACGTGAGATACAGCTTTTGGACCACAACAGGAACACAATTCTCAGAACATAGGGGGAACATCATATTTGGAACATAGGAGGAACACTGTCCTTGGAACACAGTAATATAGATGTAACATTTGTTATCTGTGAAGACTCTAGCTTAGAGCTACAGAATGGTTATGAACTATTTGTGATAAAACACTGACCTTGTTAATGATTATTATAGTTGTGATACACAGTTGTTGATAACAAGAATTTGTTGCCAAGAGGACAACAGAATATACTGTAAGATGTTGAGTTTAAGTTATGTTGAAATGCATGGTGATGGCTATGCTGATAACAGAACAGTTATGTTGTGGATAGAGAACCCTGTATTGATAGATATTTTTCAGAGAGGATGTATTTCAAATTTTCTTAACATCCAAAGGGAGAGATATTCAAAAGGAGAGATATCCAAAGGGAGAGATATCTAAAGGGAGAGATTGTGATCAGCGTAGAAGACTTCGATACTGATATAGAGAGATGACAGGGGTAGCGAGATATTATAAACTGTGGAGGGTGAAGACAATGTACATTGCTATGTGTGTTGAGAACACAGATGGACAGGATGGATTCAGATTTGGACTGATATATTGAGGATATCATCTGTTCTATTGAAATCAGAACTGTATGGAATGAATGTGTGTGAAATCAAAATTCTGATATCATTACATAATGATATTGTTGAGAAATTGAGTGACAAACATTGTTACCTGAAAATGACGAAGAAGGTAAACAATAAGTGATGCAGGGTGAAAACAAACAAGAACATGTGGTTATAACTGTAACAATGACATAGGTAGAAATACCTGATATGAAAACATATGAAAGGTCATGCATCTGTGTGATTTGTTCATGGGTAATTGGAAAGGGCACCTGTGCATTAGGCTGAAAGAAATGTAATGTGCTGAATTGTGTATAGAGCCATAAAGAAAGGTAAGGAAACACCTGGGCGTGTTGCCATGGAAATTAATTGTTTAGGGACAGAAAAAAGGTAGCAGGACTTTTTTTTCAGGAATATGGCATATACATGTACCTTGTGCAAAGGAAAGCTTGTGACATTTTCTGTAGCACTTTTATTTCTACATGTTCAATACTGTCACATGGACTGCAAATTGTTGAGAAATTAAAAAATATCGAACTTAAGAGCAATGTGAAATTAGAATAGTAAATTTTTCATTGTGAGAGTAAGGATTGAAGAGAAGGATTTTCTTGTTCTGAGCATAAATATTGGAGAATTGCCAAAGAAATGGACGGTGTTCTTGGTGTAAGTCTTTCATGTAGATGTAATGTTCATGTAGATTTCTAACCATAATCCATTTCGCTCTTATTACTGCATTAACTGGTTTAGTTTCATTCCATGTTGAAATTAAGGTTAATTAGTACCTACAGATTTTAGAACAAGTCTTATTAGGTAAGGTCACACAGTGTTATAATGTTTGTTAGTTTGACTAATGTTTTCATGCCTCTTTTAACATCATTTCAGTTAGATTAGGGCTCCATCAAGGACTTGGGTGATGTAGATTTCACAAATTTGACCTTTGCTGAGAACTTTATCCTTTGCACTGGGAGATTTTCAAAATACCAAGCAATTCCTTGACATAGGGCCTCAGTTTTTTTCTGTCTCAGTTAAAACATTGGAGCTAGTTTCTATTACAATGATATAAAGGAAAGGACATTATCTTTGATTCTTATTTTAGAGACAAAAATTTGGTGATAACAATTGTTGTGTTTCAAACTTTGGAGCCAAAAAGAACATATTTTTGGTAGCACGATCTGTAAAATCGATATCAAAACTTTAAGTGAATTGTTATTTTCTCTTTGAAGTGGATAGCAGGGAGAGGGGGGGGGGGGGATTGCAAATTTTTGAAAGAGTAGGAAAAGGATATACACAGTGCATTGATTACACAGAATTATAGGGATCCATCATGATGATCCATCTCAGATTGAGGAATCCATCATAATGATCATTCTCAGATTGAGGAATCCATCATGATGATCCTTCTCAGATTGAGGAATCCATCATGATGATCATTCTCAGATTGAGGAATCTCATCTAAGGGATGGAATGTTTTGGTCAGGGATGAGAATTGACAAGGCCCTGTTCCAATATTCAACCCTGAATGTGAGATTTCCAGATCAAAGATAAATTTATTCTTGATGGATTATTTCCCTCCTTTCATTTCCTGTAAATGTTTTCCTTACATAATTTCACTTGTATGGTCACTTGCTCATGTGACATTCACAAATTCTGTGAGACTTTCTCACATGGGTGATTCCTATCTTGCATAGGCAGTAATGGGAGACATGATCATCATATGATTATTGATTGTACATATTGTTGTCTTAATTTAAAACAATTGTAGATCATGCATAGATAAGGTCAATTTCATTCACTTTTTAAATCATGAGCATAAATCATATGTATTGTGGGCCAGTATAATTAACCTCTAACCACACTTGTTTTGTATTAATTCCTGTTCACATTAACCAATCAAACTGCCAGTTTAGTAAAACCAACCAATCAGACTCCCAAAATTTCATCTACAGTTTCTCTCTTGTTGAAATGATGTACATTTGGTGTATTAAGTGTATTCACATTCACCGATCAAACTGCCAGATTAGTCAAATTAACCAATCAGACACCCCAAACTTCATCTACAGTTTCACTCTTATGTAATTGACATACAAGGATATATCTTACCAGAGATATTATCTTGAGGTCTTGCTTCATCATAGTCAATCTTTTTCTGAAATGAGGGCATAGTAAAACATATACGGTAGAACCTGTTTTCTGATACAAGGTCCTCAAGTCAAATAGTCTCATGAAATGTTTATCTATAAAATCATTTAAAAGAGTCTTTTGCTCTAAGTGGCCTCTCATGACAGGTGGTCTTGATTTTATCTATAAGATTATTGTTTTCTTACAAGTAGTCCCCAAAGACAGGTGGTGCCTCACAACAGTGGTCTCTCAAGACAGGTGGTGCCTCACAACAGTGGTCTCTCAAGACAGGTGGTGCCTCACAACAGTGGTCTCTCAAGACAGGTGAGGACTCACAACAGTGGTCTCTCAAGACAGGTGGTGCCTCACAACAGTGGTCTCTCAAGACAGGTGGTGCCTCACAACAGTAGTCTCTCAAGACAGGTGAGGACTCACAACAGTGGTCTCTCAAGACAGGTGGTCTCTCACAACAGTGGTCTCTCAAGACAGGTGGTCTCTCACAACAGTGGTCTCTCAAGACAGGTGGTCTCTCACAACAGTGGTCTCTCAAGACAGGTGGTCTCTCACAACAGTGGTCTCTCAAGACAGGTGGTGACTCACAACAGTGGTCTCTCAAGACAGGTGAGGACTCACAACAGTGGTCTCTCAAGACAGGTGGTGCCTCACAACAGTGGTCTCTCAAGACAGGTGAGGACTCACAACAGTGGTCTCTCATGACAGGTGGTCTCTCACAACTGTGGTCTCTCAAGACAGGTGGTCTCTCACAACAGTGGTCTCTCAAGACAGGTGGTCTCTCACAACTGGTCTCTCAAGACAGGTGGTCTCTCACAACTGTGGTCTCTCAAGACATGTTCTACTGTATGTGAAATCTGTTCATATTCCATTTTACATTTATAGGACTTATACATGTAAAACTGACACTAGACGTTGATGCATCACTTGTTCTAGTTCAATTCACAGCATAAGACATTTTTTTGAACAATTTCTATCAAGCGCACATTTTTGACAACATATTTCATGGTACCAAGTAATTTTTTGTACATTATTAAACATTTGACTTTGTATAATTTTGTAACATACAGAAACATTGGTATATATTGCATTTTATATTCAGAAATGTTACATATCATAAAGTAAAATCACATTGGAACAAGCTTTCAATCACTTGGGGCCCTTAGATTTATCATGTAGCGTTCACTATAATACATTTGGCACAAAACAAAGCAAAACCTCGGTGGTTTGCAGAAAAAATTGGGATTTTGCAGAGTATTTTACAATTATCAGATGGGGAAATTCCAACCAAAGTAAACTATATTTGGTCTAGGATTATAATTAGAATTGTTAACTTAATCTGTTGGATTAGTAAAAAGATATGTGACATTATTGTAAAGGAACATTCGAAATATCAACTCACATCTTTTTGCAAAGTAACTTTATGACGTCACTCTTGGTATAAGATTATAGAATCCTAACGTCTAAGGCTGTCTTACATGGATGAAGTCTATGCTTTACGGGGAATTATATATTTTCACACAAGAACTTACTCATTATCATAAATCGCCACTTGTGCCCTTGTTATAGCTCAATGATAATGTTTATTAGGGCAAACAAACACACCTTTAGACATTCACCTTCTCAATTTAATGCTTTAATCATATAAGTTCATTTCACTTCTTGTAACATATTTTAAAAATTAAGTCCATTTAATATTTTTGAGGGATACTTTTTTATGTGTGCGCCGAGTTACAATAAATCCGTCCAAAATAATTACCGGTAAAGCGCACCTGTTATTTTGTCATAGAAGTCTAAATTTATAAAATCATATTTAAAGTTATATTTATATTCATTATTGAAAGTGCCTGTTTATAAGAGCAAAGGCGACTGTTGAGAAATGCTATGAGATTGGTCATATGGATAAAAATTTGTTTTAGTGACAATAAATACGAGACACCACGGCATCCTTTTTACCCTTAATTAAAATTTAATTAATTGTTTTCATAGAGCTGACATGACAATTTCTATAAAACAGAACGTTTGTAGAACCTTTCAAATCTGAGATATTCCCTCATACATTTAACTTACACGGGAGTTAAGTCAAAGGATTTGAATACGACTTTATTATTGCAGATGAAAAAAGTCTTATATTCGGACGTGAAATAACCTGTTTTCTAAGAAAGCTCTGAGAGTTTGTATTGCATGCAGGAAGACTCTAGGTCATTTGACAAATTAGAAAAATAAATACAAGATCATGTAGAGATATTTTTCTCTAATATGCATTGTATACTATATCGAAAAATTCGTAAAAATAACAGATTTTTGACATCTTTTTTAGTGATATATTTTTGTGATGATCTGTTACAAGAAGTGATCTGAAAACACATTTATATCAGATTTTGTAAGTGAATCACTAACGCAGCTGATTGGTACATTTGTTGTGGTCAAGCATGGTGCTAATTTTGTTAATGAGTCGTTACAGGTCTTTACGCCTGACAGGATCCTCCCCATTTGGTAACATCTTCTCTTCTATACAAAATTATTCTTTTTCAAAAATCCTGTTTGTCTGTTTTCCAGACACGAATATTTAGATAGATTACTTTTATTATCATTTTTCAAAACTTCACACTACTTAAATAATTGACCAAAACAGAAATAGTAAGCACCAGGATGGTATCAGTCAAGGAGAACTTTTCAGTGTTCTCCTATTTCTTTAGCACTATTTTCTGCCACAGTATCCTGTCAGATGTTGAGTGTCCTGCAAATGTTGTATATTGAGATATTTATTTTTTAAACTCAGGTAGTGTTTTCTGTTTGTTAAACATAAGTTTTTACAAAATGGCACATGCTAATAAATGCTATATGTATATGTCTGTTGAAGGCCATTAGTCACAATCTGTAATTATTGTAATTATAAACTTGTACATTATTTAAGCTGTTTGTCTGGCTTTCAAAATGCCCTTCTCATCAGGTTTAGATGTATCTTCTTGTGTTTCTCTATCGGATTGCCATAATCATATGTAGTGATGTAAAAACAGTTCTAATTTTCAGTAAATTTGAAAACATTGTATTTCGTAAAAATACCCATCTTCAAATGTGGAAATCCTTTATATAAATAGGTACGTGATCTTCGACCAAAATGGAAAATGGAATTAAGATGTTTAGATGGGACGTTGATAGTATGGTAACAGCTATATCCTTCTTTTCCAAATAAAATGCGAAAAGTTTAATTCATATTATAAAATGGGTGAAATAGAAGATACCAAAGGGCATTCCTATAACTTTCAAAAAGATTCCTGCTGCATTGTAAGGTCTCTTTTAAAATGTTAAGTTTCGTCATGATTTTAAATTCTTATGCGGGGTTTGAATACAATTTAATTCGCCAGATCTGAAAATGGAGGAAAACTAGAAATGTCTCTCTTCTTTGTGACCAATTTGTCACAGACGTAACTAAATTGAATATGTCTACTGGATTTGAAAATCGTTCTTAATAATCTACAGCACCCAAATTAAAGACAAATGGAAAACAAATTTTCAATCAAAACATTTTAATTGGATATCCAAAGGACTGAACCAAGAGTGTCATGAAATCGCTGTAATCTTGAGCTGTATGTAATTATATGTTAACACACGATGAAATTAAAGCCTGAAAGTTTCGCAACGCTCTGTCGCATATGTCATAGCTAGTACTTGTACATGTGTTATTTCATTCACTCTAACACAGAAAAAGCAAGACCTCGTCACCGGAAATTAGTCCGTACATAAGCCTACCGTCCAGTCCTGTTTGTAGTTTAGCAAAGTTGTAATTTGTTTGTAACTCAACAAAGATGTAAAATATCACACGTTTATTGTTTATTATGAAGAAATATGTACATTTCAGTTTTCGTTTGATGCAATAAATAATTTAATTCAGTGTCTTTTCTTTGAGTTTTAATTGTATACGGAATGGTCTTTTGACAGAAAGGTAGATTTTCATTTTCAAATCTTAGTTTTTTTTTTGTCCTGGTAATTTTGAACTTATTGCTGAAACTTCCAACATTTTTCATACGATTTAAATTTATTGTTGTAATCAATCTCTAAATACATGTAATTCTAAAAATCAAACTTTATTTTTGGATTGTCCATTTTGCAGTTGCAAAAGTCAACTTCTTTCTAGTAATTCCAACAGTAAAGTTATGATTTATAGCTTTGTTCTATTCAATGTAAGCTGTTTTCAGCTTGATAGTTAAAAATCTCAGCAACACCAAAAAAAAAACCACAGAAATGAAAGGAAAAGCGCAGGATTTTTTTTTTCGCTTTTGTAGATCATCTGTATGACGTGGGAAATGAACAAGGCTTATTCATTTTTGGTGATTTTATCAGGTTTGTGAAAAATTCTGACAAATATCTGCGGCTACTACGACAGCGACAAACTGACGCTCTTCTTGACACCCTTATAAATCTCTTTTCTGATGACCTCCATTTGTGGCTTTTCGTCAGTATGTATTCATTCATGTTCAATTTCATATCGGTTCGTTTTATTCCGGTCACGATTTGGCTACGAAATCTTTATTTCTTAAGCCCAATGTGAATTTTTTGTTTATGTCTTTGTTCAAAATAGTCCAGAACTCTGATTCTATAGACAGTGGAGCCTCATTAGTCCAGACTCCAATATTCAAATGTTTCACCTTCCGAAAAAAATTACCTGTGGGCAGAATTTTTAATTCGCACTGGTCATCATGGAGGTGTTGTTTTAGTAATCCGGATTCTCAGTTTATCCGGACAAGTTTGCTTGGGAAAGAAGACTTTCGCATAAATGAGTCTGCACTTTACTTGTGCTTACCTAAGGTTACATCTGCTACACTCTTCTACTTGTAGCAAAATATTTAGAAAAGTATATGTCAAAGGCTTGGTCGTTAGACTGATATTAGAAAGTTGTTTCATTATTACGTTTGTGGTTCCGATTTAAAATGCTACCTTGAAGATCATATGGTTGAAGGTTCGAATTCCACGTACGACATGAGTGATGTTCCCTGTCCTGTAGTTGAACAAAATAAAACCGAGAAGTCCAGTGTCAAGGATTTTAAACGTTTAAGACCCCCTCACGGCATATGGAAATGTTAAAACATGTTTGAAACATTGGGAATATGCACTGGTTTGATGCTACCACGATGTAACAGAAAAATTATATTGATAGTTGCGTATAACATTTTACACAGTAATACAATTGAGGAAGTACCGACGGACACTTAAAACCAAAGAACTAAAATATGATAAGCCCAGGATATCAACGTGGTAAAGGTAAAGGTCTCAACGTGGTAAACAAACGCAAATCCCTACCGGAGTGGGACCAGGTGTCCGGAAGGAGTCAGCGTCCTCTGTTGGCTTGCCACAACCATTGCAAATGTTTCACGGAAACCCTACAGAAGTTAAAGAACAAAAGACAACATTCCTGAGACAGGTTTTTCTTTATGCCGCGATCTCAAAGAACGTCCAATGTGACGAAATATACCAGAAATCCTGAAAATGATGTACAGAAAAATACCCGAACAGCCGAGACATTTACTTATTTCTTAAAGTACGGATTTAGCTAATTTCCTCGTTTTGTAGACGGGACACTGCTGTCGCACTCAACATGCATTGACGTGCATAATCCTGGATACAAACTACATAATTACACTGCTATGTACTGCAGAGTTCCAGAAATGAAACTTTGAATCATTAGGTAATACAGGATGGTTTGCACTGCATGCGCCTTTAAACAAAACCATCGTTGATCTCATTAAATGTTGTTTTGCAGATTGTATAATTACTTCGTTAGCGCTGATAATCGTGTATTATCGCTGCTTTAGGACTAACATTAAATTACAAAGTCTCCCAACAAACATCCACAAAACAGCTTTACGCCCACCATCAAATGCGATCTTCTGCCAAAAACTATGTACCATCTGAAATCCTATCGAGAGTCTTTGAACTTTTGTTAATCCTTTGAACATGAACTGTTTCGATTTACCTATTCAATTATCAATCGAAAGCACTCATTATCTGAAGTCGTTAAAAAGGGAGACGGGTTGAATGTTTGCTTTGCTAGTGTTTAACATCCATCTCAGGAATCTTTAGCTCATATGGAGACGTAGCCGAATAAGGGCAAAATGCTTTGAAATTTGACTTATGGTCATCGAGCAGTGAAGTCTTTAACGCGCCGACACCAATTATGACAGGGAACTTCTATTTTACTGTCTCATAAGGGGGATGGGAAAAGCCAACCACAGTCGCAAAGGCAAGGAGGAAAGGAAATGGCAATTGAAATAAAGAAGAGAAGGTCTACCAATTTAAGATGATGTTTTAAAAACGCTAAAAGTAGAATATAGAATTGAGTAAGTGCCAAAGGATAATCGAAAATCCCAGCATTAATAAATATGACTAGTTGGGGGTCAATAACGGTCTTAACATCGGAAACAAATGAAGATCCCTATTGGGTTGGGACCAGGTATATCGAAAGAGTAAATTAAGTGTAACCAACAGGTTGCAAAAAAGCCATGTGCATCTCACCCAAGTCCTTATAGACGCTCGGTATTGGTAAATGTACGTGCTATCTAGCTACCTCATATTTTCAATAAATCTGTAGTTTGTTTTTACAATTGTTTTAAAAACAAAGATACCGAAAAATTATTTGTCCGTAATGTAAGATAGAAATCCATTGAATACACAACTACCGGTGTCTAAGTAACAAAAGACGGTAGCCTTCATGAACGGTAATGGACACAAGTAACACCGGTCGTTAAAGTTTTGATAAAATCGAAGTTATTGTCAAAAAACTGTCATCTATTGGCTTTAATTTGTGGTGCATAATGTAGGGTAAAGACACAGTGTCGGAAGATGTAATGTTTATGTTATAAGCACGTGCACCAATCATCTGTACCGTGCATGTGTGTGTGTCTGTGGCAGCACGTGTATGTGTGTTATTTTCGGATGTATTTGCAAGTTTTCCTAACACAGGCACTATGCTATGTACAGAAGCCTGACATGATAACTGATATGTCATGATGTGCCATGCTTTCATATCTTTAGTATACTCGGTTGGGGGTAAATAAAAAACATGACAATTAGTGGCATGTTCTAATCCTTGTATTTATTTCCAACAGAGTAAATTATAAAAGTAAATAAATAAATAAACTTGCCAATCGTACATAAATACTTATCGTCGAATACATCTTTCTTTTCATAAGATGAAATCGTTCTTTGGCTTCTTAAATTGTTCAGTCTTTAAATAAAGTTTGAAACATTGCTAAATAACATTTGTCATTCATATTTCACAATGGTTTATAAACCAATGGGTAGATCAATATATAGGCCTAAATATAAAAAGGCTCCAAAAATACGGAGGGAACGAAAATCGGTTTTGTACAATAGACATATGAAAGAGAACATCTATCTGATAATCAGTTTTGTATTTGATTCTGAAGCCAAATCCGACTCCATTAGCCTGCCTACTCTTCCAAATGTTAGACACATTTATGGCAGCTCTGGATTTGCTAAACGGTTTGTCTGGTATTGGTGGTCAAGTGGTTATTGAGTCATAAACCGATAGGTGGTCTTGCCAGACGCATACCCGTTGAACATGAAAGACGGGAGGAAGATTAACTTGACTTGTTTTGATGCTAAGTGTCTGTATTGATTAGTCGAATGATGTATACGCTAGACATAACGACTGATTACTAACAGTCAAAGGAAATGGTGATAATTGTAAGTTTATATCCAACAAAACTTAGGTTCACAGAAATTTAATTTTGGTCCAAAGCTCAAATGAGTACGATTTTAACATAACCTATCATTATGTTATCGTTATCGCAGAAATGTCGAGTGAAATATAAACATAATTGGGTTTAAAATGATAGATTTTACTGGATTTTGAAAAATATCGTAATTACTATACAAAATATCGATCACGGAATAAATAAGTAGACATTTATTGATACACAAGCTTATCTTAAACTTTCGCTATCTCGTATGTTCGTAGAAAGTTGGCACATCTTGAGATTTTCAAAATCTGTCCAAATATTCCTCTACGTGTGATAAAGAAAACTTCTGATGATTGCCTCCCAAATTTTTCAAGCCCGTTTTCGTGTTTATGCTTTTGAATGTGACTTTCACATAATCCGTCTAA
>JACSZP010024717.1:0-14003 GCA_016161895.1 Pinna nobilis
TGTTTCTCCATAGTGCTTCAATATGTAAACATAAAAATAACTACAGAATACCATTCTGAAATTTTAATCATGTATTAAGACATCTGATTTGCTACAGTACTCAACGTCTCTACATGTACAAATTTATTCAATACAAAACTGAATCAATGACAGTACAGCCTGGAGTTACATGTCAATCACTGTATTTCTGACCTACTGATTAGTTACAAAGCAGGCTCCTGTGTCTGTCAATACACCCAGAACTGCTGAATACTGACAGCAAAAGGAATATTGACATCCAAAACTGCTGAATAGTGACAGCAAAAGGAATATTGACATCCAAAACTTAATAGTGACAGCAAAAGGAATATTGTCATCCAGATCTGCTGAATACTGACAGCAAAAGGAATATTGACATCCAAAACTGCTGAATAGTAACAGCAAAAGGAATATTGACATCCACGACTGTTGAATACTGACAGCAAAAGGAATATTGACATCCTTATCTGCTGAATAGTGACAGCAAAAGGAATATTGACATCCATATCTGCTGAATAGTGACAGCAAAAGGAATATTGACATCTATATCTGCTGAATAGTGACAGCAAAAGGAATATTGACATCCAGGACTGCTGAATACTGACAGCAAAAGGAACATTGACATCCAAAAGTGTTGAATACTGACAGCAAAAGGAATATTGACATCCAGGACTGCTGATTACTGACAGCAAAAGAAATATTGACATCCAGGACTGTTGAATACTGACAGCAAAAGGAATATTGATATCCAAGACTGCTGAATACTGACAGCAAAAGGAAATTTTATTGACAGTCATCTCTTGGTGATAAGAAAACAATGTTACAGATACCAATACATTAAATAGACGGTTACTGGACCTGGAATTTGTCACACACTGTCTGTGTGGGGCCATCCTGTTGACTCCAGACATACTGGGACTTGAATATCAAAAACAAAACTCCACAAAGAGATGACCAAATGGTAATCACTAAAGAGTAACAACATAATCAAATCATTATTTCTGATTATATATTGCCCCCTCCCCCCAACAACACATAGCATTGTTATACATACCCCTCAATCTTAGTTTATAAATTCAACATAAAAGTCGTTACAAGACAGCAATTTCCCTGGACCCTGACCCTGCATGATTTTGTGTAACAATTACTCTAAAAATTAATAAGACATTTTATTGTCAATTCATGATATGAAATATCATTCTTGCAGACCTACCAAATTACACCATACTCTTTAATCTTTATAACAGAGATAGGAGTGTATATTTCCCTCATAATAACCAGACACAGTCATATTATTCTGTCTTGCACTACACATGTCATAATGCTTTACCGTACACTGTGAGCAATATCATAATTCTTTACTGATCTAACAGGTATGACATCATGTTTTACAGTTCCTGAATTAAGCACACTTTTTTGAACATGGATTCTGAATTATGTCAGAAAAATGAGCATTTACCATAGATCTATGTAGGGAAGGGAAATTCCAATTCTGGGGAGAGATTTACAGTTCAGAATTTTACAAAGCCTTAGCAAAAACTTAGGACCTTATCAAGAGCTTTGCAAAGCCTTATAAAAATCATAGCCTTCTGCTTTCAGTGAAATTTTCCTATCCTACATAAATTACAATGAAATATTCTATCAGACACCAATCTTTATAACTCATAAACTACTGTAAATCCGGAAATTTTCGCGGAACTTTATATAAGTGAATCGATGGTCTTGCAATTATTTGCGATACTATATTTTCGCGAGCGTGCATTTAAGTTAAAAGTTTGTGTTGTTTGGTGCATGTTAATATCAGGTCAGTATATTTAGCGAGAGCTTTATTTTCGCGAGTTAGTGCTGTCGCGTAATTACGCGAAAATAAAATTCTCGCGAATAAAACTGGATTTACAGTATGCAATTTTACCCTGATTTTTAAATAAAGTCATTTAATTTTCCATAACAAAGACATATGACCTGGGCTTACAATGAAGTGCTGGTGAAGGTGGAGAACAGACAGTAACTAGATACAATAGATATAGAACAGACAGTAACTAAATATAATCAGAGTTGTCAACAAAACATGAAAACAACTATACCAGTAGATGGGTCCACATGACCATCAGTATGGACAACTGTGAGGCAAGAGTATTTACATTATGCTATATACGACTTGTGTAGTGATGAAAAACCAAAGTGTAAACCAAGAAGACTACTGAAGAAGTATGCATTGTGCAATATATCAGACAAAACTCCATAACAAAATCCAAGAAAATAAAATTTGTAAATCTGCATGTTGCAAATCAAGATACTTAACAAGAGCATAAACAACAAAGCTTGACTATGGATAAACAAACAATAGGGTCAAAGCTTCCTTAAAGTGGGTCAAATTCCAACGTCACTAGGTCAAAGGTCATGACCCAATAATGTGGAATCTATGTGTGAAATTTCAAAGCCCTATCTTTTGTGGTTCAAAAGACATAGCCCAGGTTAAAGTTTTATCTACTGACACAATCCCAGCCGCCAACATTGGGGATAAAAGATTAGCTCTCAGACTTTCTCAAAGAGTAATACATTTAAAACAATTTTGAATACATCCATGAAATGATTTTTAAACGAGATCCTAGAAGGATCTTGACGCCCACCATCATTAGATCTTTAATAGACCTATGACAGACTGTTCTTACCCTTCTTACTCTTAGTTCTCTATATGCCTTCAATAACTGGACCCTCCATTTCAATTCCAAGCCCTTTGGAGCTCCATTTTTTTCTAGTCAATTCTAAAGTGTGACATACAAAAAAAAAAAACCAAGGAAACCCTGCATAAGATTTGAGGGTGATACCCTCCGTAAATTCTCAAAAAGAGCAATCAAAGTTCTTTGAGAAAGAAAGTGGATGAGGAATAAGCCATGAGAACCCCATAACTAACATCTTTTAATTTGTCTTGTCTTGTGTAACAAGACAATATATGGTTTAGGGGTGGGGATCTCAATGGTTTTTATTTTAGATAATTCAGCATTTCAAAAATGAGGGGGGGGGGAGGAGGGAATACCCCACTCCCTGAAAATACTCTCATTTAATTTGTCTACTTGTATTTTGGGTAATAAAAAAATTGATATGCCTTTTCTATTACAAAGTCACCATAGCTTACCAGGTCTATGAAACTAGGATTTAATAATGACAAGCTGTGTATTGTAACATGAACATCTGTTGAAGGAGTGTATTGGGCAGCTATGACTCCAATAAACAATTGAAACAGTCTATTGTGACTTGTGGGGGAAACAGATAGAATCTGACTAAATTCCTGCCTGATTACCCATTCTTCACTATTAACCACAATAGACTAGTCTTAGAACTGATTGACATTTTGAATGGCATTTTCCCACAAGTAACACTGCTAGGCTAACATGTGTATTTGTTCCTGCCAGCTGTTGATGCAAAGTTGCTTACGCAATACTGGCAATCCAATCTTCCCTATACACCACAACAGACTTAGTCTTACATTAAAGAGAGGAGCTTACTATTTCCAAATTTTGAGTTTATGTAAGAGACCTAATTGATCTTATGAATGACAGAAGGATACAAAATATTGGTTTCTTTACTTCAAGGTATGATTTAGCATCAATGATGTTGTATGATAAAAATACAAAAACAAGAGGAATAAACTAGGCTAACTTGTGCATTTGTTTGTGACACCTGTTGATTCAAAGTTGGTTATGTAATACTGGCAATCCAATCTACCCTACCCAGTAAACAAAACATTGTACAGGTTTTACCCATAATGCACCAAATATGCTGACTTTAGCTGACATTTGTGGTCTTAGAAAAATAACTCTTATACAGTTGATTGCAGTTCTTGTAAAAATTACATTAATCTTTATAAGTTCTCCCTTTGGGGCCCCAATTCTTTTTGGGTCAGTTCTAAAATGTGGCAAGCAAAACTAGACCCCATGGGAAACCTTCATGCAAATTTACATGAAGATTACTTCCTCAGAAATAGCGATAATGGGATTTGACATCTTAAAATCCTAGTTCCCCCTTTGGGGGCCCCAATTCTTTTGGATCAGTTCCAAAATGTGGCATGCAAAACTACACCCCATGGGGGACCTTCATGTAAAGTTTGAGAAAGATCCCTTCAGTAGTTTCAGAGAAATAGCGATAATGGAAATTGTTTAAGGACGGACCACAGACGATGGACCATGGACGAGGGACCATGGACGACGGACCATGGACGGAAGGCGATTTGATAAGCCCACCATTAGTAGTATGAATGTGGGCTAAAAAAAGATGTACTTATGTGTTTTAGTAGTCTGTAAATCAAGCACTCTAAGACATACATCCCCACTATTTCAATAGTTTTCACTTCTAAAGTTCTTTTAGATTTGAATTGTTACTTACAGCTTTTCTTTTCAGATTCCCAGTAAGCAGAATTTGTATTTTATAGGAAATATATGGGGTTTTCATTGATTCGATCACCCTATTCTTTCCTGCTGTAGTAATACCACAAACTAACTGGCTTGTAAAGCATCAAAGATAAAAATAAGACAGAGTCCTAGCATGTAAGATATAAACATAAAGTGATGTATCCCACAATTCATGTCATCAGTGGACAATGTGTATATCGCAATATCATAGAGTCATACTGAAATGCAACTAACTTCATAAATGCCCATAGTTATAGCATAATCCTAATCATCAAAATACCGCCCCTCCTCACATCATCCTTTTGAAATTAAATATCATCCAAATTTTTCAGTGTACATGTATCCACAAATTCATTGTTACACTTACACACAGTATTAACTATCACATGGAAGTACATCATATTATAATCACATGTCCCTCCAGACAATCACATTTGTTAATTTCTTTATATATTCTGTAGGTACGTATAGTTTGTATATCTAGGTGCAGCACCAGGGCACACGTTCCTCATCAGTGGCTACACCCTCCATGTATTGTGTTCCCTATAACATGGTACGTATCATGTAGTTAAGGATCCCGCCGTGTCTAAAGTAGGTCAGCTCTACATCTGTGTCAAATCGCATCTTCACTTGAAATGAACGTCCATCACTCAACTGAAAAAGGGAGACAACCTGTTTGGACTTTTTTTTCTTTGGTTCAGTGATATCTACATTAATAGCCGTAAAATCATCCAAAAGAGTAGATTTCCCATCCCATTTTATGGAAATAAATGATCTGTTTGTGAAATAGGAATGCCCAACATAGGGCAGCAGTCAAAGTTTTTTAGGAAGTAGGTCAAAATGAAGATCAAGTTCACTAGGTTCACAAGGGGCCTTAACAGTCACCTGAGTAATAAATGTGGTTGAAATTGGCCCAATGGTTCTTCAGAAGAAGCCTTAAATGTGAAACACATGGCAGGGCCATAAATAACCCCAGGGCCTTCTTTTGAATAAACTTGAATCTCCGCCTGAAAAGGATGCTATATTCCAGAAATCAGCTTATTTGGCTTTGTACTTTCAGAGATTTTTTTTAAAGTTGCAAAAATTGAACATTTTTTTACCCTAGAGCAGGTCATTTCTGGACCAAGGGAGATGGTTTGAACAACCTTGAGTCTGTATCACCCATTATTCATCCCTGGCAAATTTGGTTGAAAAAACCTTGAAGAAATTCAAAATTCTTCAGCCAATCAGAGGCCATGGTGGCCATCTTAGATTTCAAAACTGCCCAGAAAAGTAACAACACTTGTGTGGGACCTTGTGTAGAACTTCTGTACCAAGTTTAGGCCTGAACCATTCAGTGGTTTTTGAGAAAAAGTTCAAAATGTCTCAGCAAATCAGAGCCCATGGTGGCCATCTTGGAATTTGAACGGCCCTGAAAAGTAACAACACTTGTGAGGGACCTTGTGTAGAAGTTCTATACCAAGTTTGGGCCTGATCCATTCAGTGGTTCTTGAAAATAAGTCAAATATGTCTCAGCCAATCAGAGGCCATGCTGGTCATCTTGGATTTTGAACGGCCCAGAAAAGTAACAACACTTGTGTGGGACCTTGTGTAGAATATCTACACCAAGTTTGCGCCTGATCCATTCAGTGGTTCTTGAGAAGAAGTTCAAAATGTCTCAGCCAATCAGAGGCCATGGCGGCCATCTTGGATTTCAAACAGCCCCGAAAGTAACAACACTTGTGTGGGACCTTTTGAAGAACTTCTATACCAAGTTTGGGCCTGATCCATTCAGTGGTTTGAAAAGAAGTTCAAAATGTCTCAGCCAAATAGAGGCAGTGGTGGCCATCTTGGATTTAGAACGGCCCAAAAAAGTAACAACACTTGTGTTGCACCTTGTGTAGAATATCTATACCAAGTTTGGGCCTGATCCATTCAGTGGTTCTTGAGAAGAAGTTCAAAATGTCTCAACCAATCAGGGGCCATGGCGTCCATTTTGGATTTCATTCAGCCCCGAAAAGTAACAACACTTGTGTGGCACCTTGTGTAGAATATCTATACCAAATTTGGGCCTGATCCATCCAGTGGTTCTTGAGAAGAAGTTCAAAATGTCTCAGCCAATCGGAGGCCATGGCAACCATCTTGGATTTTGAACGGCCCCGAAAAGTAACAATACTTGTGTGGCAACTTGTGTAGAATATCTATACCAAGTTTGGGCCTGATCCATCCAGTGGTTCTTGAGAAGAAGTTCAAAATGTCTCAGCCAATCGGAGGCCAACGCGGCCATCTTTGATTTTGAACGGCCCCGAAAAGTAACAGCACCTATGTGGGACCTTGTGTAGAATATTTATACCAGGTTTGGGTCTGATCCATTCAGTGGTTCTTGAGAATAAGTTCAAAATATGAAAAGTTAACGGACGACGCACGACGACGGACAAAAAGCGATCGCAATAGGTCACCATGAACAAAGCTCAGGTGACCTAAAAACAAAAGAAATATGAACGTCTTAGCACATTAAAATTATGGCTGAGGTTAAAGATTAGTATAGAAACATACATACAGAGTATATGCCCCCCAACTCACTGATTACAGGAAATTATGTTAATGTAAACATCATGATATTACAACTGAGATAATGGTCAGAAATGTGACAACCGTTCAACCATTACTTGCTATACAACAGGGGTGTGTTTAATGCCGCTACATAACGATTTGAATAAATGGACTACATCATCCCTTGAACAATTTGGCTACAAACTTAGCATAAAGAAAGGACGCTGTGCTTCGCTTGCAGCAGCTATGACGTAACCCTACGTTAAATGATGTCAGTTACACCTATTTATGATTATATACCTTAACATCAACTATCTGCCCAGCTGTGATGTTCTCTGGTATTTCAATGGTGAAGGTCTCCTTGCCAGTGATGGACAAGGACTCTGCAGTCTGGCCATCTAGGTACTGGAAGGGAATGATCCCCATGCCGACCAGGTTACTACGGTGAATTCTCTCATAACTCTCTGCTATCACAGCTTTTATGCCCTGTGTTGATAAAGAGTTGAGCAACTTTAACTTCAACATCACAAAAAAAATTGCAAAACAATGTAGACAACAATTTACATAATGGTTACCATGGGTGACAGTGAAAGCCCGACTCACAGAGGAGACCATCTCACTGATCGGACCAATAAAGACCATCAAAATTTAGTCTGCCTATCACTCTTTGAGACTATTTCTGCCTCACTTAGAAGACCACCTCACTAATCACTTAAAAGACCACCTCACTAATCACTTAAAAGACCTCACTAATCACTTCAAAGACAACCTCACTAATCACTTCAAAGATCACCTCACTAACCACTTAAAAGACCACCTCACTAACCACTTAAAAGACCACCTCACTAATCACTTAAAAGACCACCTCACTAACCACTTAAAAGACCACCTCACTAATCACTTAAAAGACCACCTCACTTATCACTTAAAAGACCTACTCACTAACCACTTAAAAGACCACCTCACTAACCACTTAAAAGACTGCCTCACTGACCAATTAAAAGACCACCTCACTGACCAATTAAAAGACCACCTCACCAACCACTTAAAAGACCACCTCACTAATCACTTAAAAGACCACCCAACAAGACCACCTCACTAACCACTTAAAAGACCACCTCACTTATCACTTTAAAGACCACCTCACTAATCAGAACAATTTTAGCCAGTCATTTTGGTGGTCTTTATAGCCAGGTTCTACTTTATTTATCAATGAGGTTAGAATCTGGAATTCCTTATTGCTTGAAGTTATCTTTTTTTTCATGATGCACCATTTAATTGTGTGGTATCAGAATATTCAAAGCTTCTCATGTTTTGTGCATGGATGGTCAAATAGACTGGATAATACAAGCATATCAATAACTCAGTCCTCAGGCATAAGCTTTTTAGAGGAATACTCACTAATCACTTAAAAGACCACCTCACTTATCACTTAAAAGACCACCTCACTAACCACTTAAAAGACCACCTCACTAACCACTTAAAAGACTGCCTCAATGACCAATTAAAAGACCACCTCACTGACCAATTAAAAGACCATCTCACCAACCACTTAAAAGACCACCTCACTAATCACTTAAAAGACCACCCAACAAGACCACCTCACTAAACACTTAAAAGACCACCTCACTTATCACTTAAAAGACCACCTCACTTAGTGTTGAATCCAGTTACTGAAAAGGGCATACAATTTCATATGCAAAAGGGCACTTAATACGCGTGAAAATTGGTTTTGAGGGCACCTTCACAATAATGTGTGCTTATTTATCCTCCACATACTAATTTAAAATACCTTTCATTGAATGTTAATAGAACACATTTTGCTTAAGAAACAGAATTATTTAATAGTTTTTATCTTGTTCAGTCTATCAGTCCTAGAGGTCATATTATTGGTATAGGAAAGGGCATGGCACTGACAAAAAGGGCATGGTGTTTCAGAAAAATGGCATGGCGCAGCGCCATGCTATGTTGCTCTAGATTCAACACTATCACTAATCAGAACAATTTTAGCCAGTCATTTTGGTGGTCTTTATAGCCAGGTTCTACTTTATTTATCAATGAGGTTAGAATCTGGAATTCCTTATTGCTTGAAGTTATCTTTTTTCCATGATGCACCATTTAATTTTGTGTGGTATCAGAATATTCAAAGCTTTTCATGTTTTGTGTATGGATGGTCAAATAGACTGGATAATACAAGCATATCAATAACTCAGTCCTCAGGCATAAGCTTTTTAGAAGAATACTAATGCCCACTATTCTTAGATCTATGTGTCAAGACAGATTGTTCATTCCTTTTGATCTTTTATGTGGTCCTTCATTTTATTTTGGGGAGTCCATAAACATAATTCATGAAGGTAGTTTCATAGGGACTTACAAGCAAAGTATGACAGAGATTCCATTTGAGAATAAGAAATGGTATAAACAACAGAAACTGATGTGGATCATGATACTTATCTCATCACTGTAAATGACACAGAAGTAAAACACCTTGAGACTCATTACAGTAAGCACAGTAGTAACAAAACTTCAACAACCTCTTTGGATGGCTGGTTAGTTGAATTGTATAACATCCCACTCAAAAATATTTCACTTATATGGAGACGTCACTGTGTGCAGGTGAAGGGAGACAAATTTTGTCTATGCTCGGCACTTATGGTAGTAGAGCTGGAAGGGTTTTGTAAAATGGCGACACCTAGTGTCACATCGGACATCCGTTTTACTGTCTTGTAATGTGACGACACCTAGGGTCACATTGGACCTCCGTTTTATTGTCTTGTAATGTGGCGACACCTAGTGTCACATCGGACTTCCGTTTTACTGTCTTGTAATGTGGCGACCCCTAGTGTCACATTGGACCTCCGTTTTACTGTCTTATAAGAAAGAAAGGGACAAAGTGAACAGTTTCAAAGTATGTCAAATGTTGACAATTAGCACAACATACCAGAATCCATGGTCCTTTGGCTGCCCAGTCTCGGGAGGATCCAGACCCGTACTCTTTGCCGGCCAGGACGATCACCTGTCTACCATCCTTCCTGTACAGTTCTGCAGCATCAAATATATCCATCTGCATAAGACATAACACTATGTCAGTACAAGAGACTGTGGTTTATATACATAGTGAGTCAAGGAGACAAATATGATCTGGGAGGCGTAAAGAAATCTCAGTCCGGGTGCAAATGCCTATTGATATCCATAGCTAGGCTTGCAGGCGGATTGAGTTTTCAAATTTTTCAAATTTTCAAAAAGGCTGAGATAGGAAAATCTCTTCAACCAAAATTGAAAATTTCCCAGTCCAAAATGTGAGAATACAACATTTTATACAGTTGATGTAAATGGATCACAAAGAATTACATACACTATATGCATAAGAGACAACAAGGTTCAATGTATAAATACACTGCCTTATCAATATATAAATGAAATATTCCCCGAAAATAATGACCTTTTCAGTTTGCAAAGCTAATTCAATAGGTAAGGACACAACTCTCTAAGGAAAAAATTGGCAACATGCTGAGAAATCCCAACTAAAGATATTCAATGAACGCATCACCTCAACAGTTGTGCTACTTCTGAAACATTGTCTATGTTGGTCAATTGTGAGTGTTGATTTACTAAATTTGTACAATATCATACTCGATTTGTCCTAACAGGACAAAACAATATCTCCTCCCACCCCTCACCCCCACTGGAAATTGTTCTCAGCAGACTCAGCTTTTCAGAACCTCTGGACAAACAACTATCGTAAGGTCAAAATTCAAGGTCAAGGTCACTAGATCAAATGTCTTGGTATCAGAATGTGGTGAAGGCATGTAAGAAAAATATTTGAAAGCACTGTCCCCTGATACTGTCAGGGAAATTGCTCTCAGAACTTGTTAAGCAGACAGACAGATGGGCAGATAAGCAGCAGGACAGGGTGGTCCATGTATTCATGTCCATGTACCCCTCAAACCCTATCTGCAGAATGGGAAAGGGGCACATATTATAAATGTACTGACATACCTGCTCTCCGGACGGTAGGTAGACTGTCTTAGCGCCCGCCTTGTTCATGAATTTATTGACGAGGCGGATGTTGGCAAAGGTCCCTCGCGACATTACTGCATCATTTCCTCTGCGAGATCCATACGAGTTAAACTCCCTAGGTACCAACCTGTGAAAGAGAAATATTAACTCATCAGAAGATGATCAGTGTACATTCTACATAACATATTTACATCTGCCAGCCCTGACTATGTACATATGACATACATGTACACCTGCCAGCCCTGACTATGTACATATTATTACATACATGTACATCTGCCAGCCCTGACTATGTACATTTGATATACATGTACATCTGCTCGTCCTGCCTATGTACATTTGATATACATGTACATGTACACCTGCCAGCCCTGACTATGTACATGTACATATGACATACATGTACATCTGCCACCCTGACTATGTACATTTGATATACATGTACACCTGCCAGCCCTGACTATGTATTTACATGACATCCATCAAAACATGTGATCCAGTCCTGTCACTAAAGATACAAATGTATCTAATACCAGTACCTTGTATCAGAATGTACAGCATTCTACCATAGAAAATGGAAACAGAAAACCAGTGTGTTATCACATCTCTATAAATGATAACTAATAGTGGCTACAGTGTGGGATAGTATTACATTGTAAGTCTACCATTATATCTACTTACCCTCTAGCACCAAGGTACCTGGCTGCTGGACTGTTTTACAGAGTGTGAGGACACTTATTACATTGTAAGTCTACCATTATATCTACTTACCCTCTAGCACCAAGATATCTGGCTGCTGGACTATTTTACAGAGTATGACACTTATTACATTGTAAGTCTACCATTATATCTACTTACCCTCTAGCACCAAGATATCTGGCTGCTGGACTGTTTTACAGAGTGTGAGAACACTTATTACATTGTAAGTCTACCATTATATCTACTTACCCTCTAGCACCAAGATATCTGGCTGCTGGACTGTTTTACAGAGTGTGAGGACACTTATTACATTGTAAGTCTACCATTATATCTACTTACTCCCTAGCACCAAGGTATCTGGCTGCTGGACTGTTTTACAGAGTGTGAAAACACTTATTACATTGTAAGTCTACCATTATATCTACTTACCCTCTAGCACCAAGGTATCTGGCCGCTGGACTGTTTTACAGAGTGTGAGAACACTTATTACATTGTAAGTCTACCATTATATCTACTTACCCTCTAGCACCAAGGTATCTGGCTGCTGGACTGTTTTACAGAGTGTGAGGACACTTATTACATTGTAAGTCTACCATTATATCTACTTACTCCCTGGCACCAAGGTATCTGGTTGCTGGACTGTTTTACAGAGTGTGAGAACACTTATTACATTGTAAGTCTACCATTATATCGACTTACCCTCTAGCACCAAGGTATCTGGCCGCTGGACTGTTTTACAAAGTGTGAGGACACTTATTACATTGTAAGTCTACCATTATATCTACTTACCCTCTAGCACTAAGGTATCTGGCTGCTGGACTGTTTTACAGAGTGTGAGAACACTTATTACATTGTAAGTCTACCATTATATCTACTTACCCTCTAGCACCAAGATATCTGGCTGCTGGACTGTTCCTGGCAATACTTCCTGCAGGAGATATGTGATCTGTGGTCACTGAGTCACCAAAGTTCAACAGTGCATGTGCATTAGTGATGGATTCAGGCTTTGGCAATTCTTTTGTCTGGAAAAATGAATTTTCAGCACAAAAATAGCTATTACCAAGATAACCTTTGTAAGATACATGTATATACCTACAGTCATTGTCTTGAAGGTAATATGTACTGCACAAGTCCTGTCTAGTAAAAGCATGTGATTCCATTAGTATGCTAACAAAATAGTCTTCTTCAAATAAAGGGCTGTGATATATAATCAATCTCAAAATACCAGAAATACTTTCCATGAAAATGAAGGTAGCACTGTCAAATCCAGGCATAAAATACAAACAGACGGTCTGAACAAATAGTGAACAAAATGAGAAACAAGAAATTGGCAAAGACATTATGGCCAGACTGCAAAGTAAAAACTTACCAGCAAATGAGAAGCAAGTATGCCAACGTTTCTGGACATATATTGCTCAAATTCCAAGGTAAAGGTCAATAGGTCACAAGTTATGGTACAAAATAAGATTCCTACTTACTAACACCTATAGCTGAAGTATCATATTTCTATCCCTTTTAGTTGGATGTATTCTAGTCTAATATCCCACTTGAGAAACCTTCACTTATATGGAGACGTCACCATGTGCCGATGAAGAGTGACAAATTTTGCCTAAGCTTGACATTTACAGATGTAGAGCAGGAGTGGTACTTAAACATGCCAACACCTATGGTCTCATCAGAAAGGCGGAGACAGCCAACCGTAATGTGTCTTGGGCTCGAACCCTCAAATCCCTTGATTAGAACATGATAATCACTAGGCCATGGCGGCCCAATATTTCAGTAGTTGATTTTTGTCTTCAACCATGTAATTTAGCTAAATTATTGACGGATAGAACAATGTTTGGACATCACTGATTCACAGACCAGTAGAGCTTGACAATCTTACAGAAACACAAAAGTGAAAAGAATTTCAGAGGAGGGTCTAAATATCAGTGCAGTCAAGATAGTCTTAGAGGTCATCTCTGTTACAACACATATAATTACACTCAATACTCACCATGGATTCAAAGAAAGGTGGCGATTTGATATAAGTAGACTTGTCATCCCAGGGATACAGCATGCCCTCTGGTGAAACCAGGGAGTTCCAGCGCTTGTTTCCCTTCTGTTCAAACACAACATAACAGAGAATGTTATATTCATGTTTATGATTCCCTATATAAACTACAGAGGAAAATAGCCAACAGACTTGCTATTAAGGTAGTTAGGGACACCTGGTCATTTTTGAGGCCAAATTTTTTTTGTCAATAGAATTTTTTGATATTTCAAGCAGTTGCAGAACAACATATCCTCTTTCTGTTGAAGAAAATATAGAGAGGCTGTAGCGCT
>JACSZP010024719.1:0-11521 GCA_016161895.1 Pinna nobilis
CACTGTATTTCATCCATCAGACTGTACTCTCTAATCTTTGATTATCTATCTTCATCTGTACTTATGTAGTGTTATGCTGATATGCTTTTTAAGGGACACTCAATTCCCAAAGTGAATATCATTTTGTGATGAGTGTATGAATGCTTCTTTCAAATGTTACCAACAATTTCAACACTACTTTGAAATTGATTCACGATTTTCAGGAGAAGCGACACTGGCGACGCTATATTTACCTTTGGATTAATTATGCGTTGTACGAGGAGTTAGAAGCGGAGGACATGGATACGACACGGGATGTGTACAAGGCGTGTTTAGAGATTATACCACACAAACATTTCACTTTCGCTAAGATGTGGCTGCTGTTTGCTCAGTTTGAAATAAGACAGAAAAATTTACAGGGAGCTAGGAGAGTCCTGGTATGTTTATCAGTTAAACGTTAAAATACTGATCTTGTTCGTTTAGCACAGTGTTGACTACACTTGCTTCTCACCAATTTAACTGGGGTTGGATCCTTGGTTTTGCTTGGGGAGTATGTGAGATGGTATGGTGATCGCCAAGTCAGATATGTGGGTTTTCTCCAGGTGCTTCAGTTTCCGTCCACGGCAAGGACTGCCTCAAGCCAACATCCCAACCAATAGGAGACTTAGTTATAATTTGGCATGCCTTGTTTCTCAATCATTGTATTGTAAATAAAGTATAAATTTAAAGTACTGAAGTTTTATCTGAAAACATGAGTATGTTGTTGAAAATGTAGATTTGAAGATTTGTGTGTGATGCTGTCACAATATGACTGACATGATGTTGAAAGTGACATAAAAACACAATTATAAATTTTGTAACATCATATGGAATAAATATTTTTAATGTCTCTGTATGCTATGGAGGTTAGTGAAGTGTGACAGGGTATATCTTGATTTTCAAGCCTCTTGAATACCTAGGAATACCTAAGTTTTGAGTTCATCGGAGATACCATTTTTGCTTCAGGATTAGAAAAGACCTACATGAGAAATCGTTCTAATTGTTTCACAATAAGATTTCCAGTTTGAGCTAGTTTACATTTGTAATATTCTTTCGTCCTATAAAAAGTACAAAGATTTTTAATTCAAAAAATGCATGATGGATGTCTAAGAGGAGACCAAATTAATAAAAAAAATCTTATTCAAATTGGTTTCTTGTGAAATTTAATTTAAAAGATATCACAAAGTTTAAAAGATTCAGTCTCATTGCAACTTCATACATACATCGGAACTACATATGTGGAACAAATTGCTCACAGCGCATCTAGTTACAGACTACAATGGAGTTGGTTTATAACAAAGTCCAAGGGGATTGACTTTAGACTTCGTTATAAGCATCCTTTGTTTTAAGCATCGGAATTTACTACAGAAATAGATAAATGGTCATTCTTTTCGGGGATTTTATTCCTCTTCTTTATAGCACTGAATTCGCTTTAAGCCCATTCGTTATAGACCGACTACTGTATAAACGATAATCCAGGTAAACCTGAAATTTTGCTATTCTTGTTGAAAAGATGGCTGAATTATACAATTAGTAGATGTGGCAAATATATTTTGTTTTACTGAATCGAGATTTGCAGATTTTTTTTTTAATTTGTTCCTGAGAGTAATATGATAATAATAGATGATAGCATTTTGATCTTATTATTGCAAACCTAACTTTGTTTAACAGTCTCATGCTGGTCTTTCATTCCAGGGAACTGCGATTGGAAAATGTTCTAAGAATAAGTTATACAGAGGCTATATTGAACTGGAACTGCAGTTAAGAGAGTTTGAGAGGTGTCGAATTCTCTATGAAAAATTCCTGGAATTTGGGCCAGAAAACTGTACTACATGGATGAAGGTATTAAATTTATAGCAGCATCATATTTTTCAATGTATCAATATACAAATGAATAAGAAATGCATAACAAATGCAAACAATGCCAAATAATAATAATAGAATTTGAAAAAAAACTACTGGGAGCATGGGCACAAGCTTTGCTTACAATGTATCTGTATTTCCTCATTATCCATTCATTGATTGTGTATAATGTCAAAAGTTAATGATATGTTCCTGAGCAGATATTAAGACCCTAGATATTCTTATTTGAATTTTACAAGGAAAGGTTTCATCCCTTGTTCAGTTAGAGTGTAGTTTTCATATCTGTATTACCTTTCAGTCCTAGTTGATTGAGCCTTGCATCTGGCTTTCCCTTGGTTTGACTGGCCTAGTGTTTAGCATGTTCAACTTCCCATTGTGAGGTCATGGGTTCAAATCCAAGCCATGATGTATATGGCTGTCCCGGTCTTTCATATGAGACGGGGAATATAGTACATAGTACAGTAGAGTCGGTCTATAACGAATCAGCTTAAAGTGAAATCAGTGCTATAACGAAGAGGAATAAAATCCCCGAAAAGAATTACTATGTATCTATTTATGTAAATTATGATGCTTAAAACGAAGGATGCCTATAAAGAAGTCAAAAGTCAATCCCCTTTGACTTTGTTATAGATCAACTCCATTGTACATAGTATATGTCTCTACCCTACATTTAACAGAATTTGAACCACTACATGATTGAAGTAGTGCTTAATGTTAGGCTAAATGACTAGAAAATAAAAGTGTTGAACCTCTATTCATCTAACCAGTAAATTATATATTTTTTAAATGAGTCTTAAAGTAGTAGAAAATCTGAAATGCATGTTTGATTTATAGGATAAGCACAAAATCATGGGTAGTTTGAATTTCTTGGGTATTTTGTAAATTGAGTTTATGAATTTTGACCTTTTTCAGTATGCAGAACTGGAAACAATTTTAGGGGACATAGATCGAACAGAGGCTATATTTGAACTAGCAATCAACCAACCAAAACTTGACATGCCAGAAGTTTTATGGAAGGCCTATATTGATTTTGAAATAGAACAAGAAGAATATGACAAAACAAGAATGTTGTATCGACGGCTTCTTGAGAGAACACAGCATGTCAAGGTATTTTCTTGTTTACTTTCTAGCTTAAGAACTCATGCAAAAGTCTTGTCTGTATTGAATATTGCAATGCTTTGTTTTCATGTTCCCTTTAGTAGTTCATGACTAGCTCCAGATTAAAAGAGCTACTCCTGACAATGAAAGGTTTCATGAATTTAAAGCAATTTTTTTTTGCATGAATGAACATTGGGAGAAAAATGGATTGAAAGTTGAATAGACCACCTTGCTATCAAAAATTTCTGGGGAGACCCTTTGTCTGTTTGTAAAGCTCAAGGTCATGGTATGTGAATGGAAAGAGATCTGACTTTTGTATTCTATCTCCTATGACAACTCCCTGTTACTTAGTTTCTTACATTTTGCCTTGTAAGCTTGACTTTGATGTTTGAGCTAGCAATTGATAAAATCATCCTGTATATGTGTATTTGGAATGGTGTGCAATTGAGCCTTCAAATTTCAGAATTGTGTTCATTATAACAGATCAATAATTGTTACCAAATTGTATCACCCAGAGCACTGAACCTTGGTCTAATACATATTGTGAAATACTGGAACCTCGCAAATAAAATCACTCAAATGTGACTTGCTAAACTGGTGTGATAAGTGAAGTGACCTCCTTAGTGATGTTGTAATATACTTGAAGAATAAAAGACAAACTGAATTTTGATGGTCTCTAGTGGTCTGGTTAGTGAAGTGGTCTCCTAAATTGCATTATTTATCTTTACTGCTTGTATTATTATCATTCTGTTCAATCATTCTGTTAATTATTCAGTTCAACTGAGGCACATCCAAGAGTGATTTATTGAGACATAATACAATCACCTTTTTTTTAACTGTGATTCACCGCAGCATATGGTTGACAACTTTTAACATCCAATATTCAAAAAGAGGCTGACTGATAGTTAGGCAACTAGACTTGTAAAGAGGGGTCACCTTGGCCTAGTGGTTAGCGTGTTTGACTTCCAATCAAAGGGTCCGGGGTTCAAGCCCAAGCTACTTTATGGTTGGCCGTGTCCATAGGATCAGACAGTGTAAACCAAGGTCCCATGTCACAGTAGGGGTTTGCACGATAAAGAGCCCCCACCCCCCATGGTGCCACAATTTGTAACCCTTCACCCGCACACGGTAACATCTTCATATAAGTAAAAGGTTCTTGTGTGGGACGTTGAAGAAAAATACAGCCAACAACAATCAAAACATGTAGAGAGAGAAAACTCTTACAATAAACAATGATAATATTATATTGCACAGCTGAACTCTTAGTGTTTATCAAACACAATATTCTTTAATTGTATCATATGTTTACCAATGTCTTTGGCTTGATTCAGGTATGGATCAGTTTTGCACAGTTTGAGAAGTCAATAGAAGATGATGATCGGTTGAAAAACGCCAGACAAGTTTACAGAGAGGCAAGTCGAGCTATGAAAACCACAGGTGAAAAAGAGGAACGACTGATGCTGTTGGAGTCTTGGCAAGACTTTGAGGTAATTAGAAAGACAGCCAAACCCATATATTGAAGGGGAATGGAATTTTCTTTTAAATTTCAAAGTTTGCAAAATAACTTGGTTGAAATAAGATGGAACCTGTCTTGAGAAACCACCCCCTCTATTATGCAGGTATGGTCTTTCAAGACAGATGGTCTCTCATGAAAGGTTTTATTTATATGATTTCTTAAAAATATTTTTCTTACGCGTAGTCTCAAGTGGCAGTGGGTTCTTGCGACAGTGGTCTATTATGACAGGTTCCTCTGTAGTAATAAAGTCATTAAGCCAGTGAATTATAATCATTTCTAGTTTAGTCGAATTTCAATGCATTAGGGTTCAGTATAAGTGGTTTCTAGTGTAGATGATATTGTGATGTCATATGTACATTTCTTTAGCATAAGTATAGATATTGTTATCTTGTAAGAGACTACCTGACAATAAAGACAAACAAAATTCACTATTAGATCTTTTCCATATCATTTGAACCTGTATTGAGAGACCAGACAAGGTCTTGAGAGATCCATCATATATTTCACACTTTGGCCTCAGTAAATAATTTCAATCAAAATGATAGATGACCATTTGTAATATGAGAAAAGTAAGGAAATTTCTTTTTGTTATAGGATGAACTAGGAGACCAGGAATCTCAAAAAGAGGTGGAGAAATTGATGCCTCAGAAAGTTAAGAAGAGGAGAAAGATACAGACAGAGGATGGGGTAAGATCCTAATATCTTTCGGGAGATGACTAACAACAGCCGCCGTGGCTCATTGGTTAGGGTGTTCACCTTCTTATCGTAATGTTTTCAGTTTTAATCTACACAGCACTATGGTTGGCTCTACCTGTCCTTCAGATGAGACAGTAAAAACCAATGTTCTGTATCACAGCAGATGTAAGCATGTTACAGAACCTGCCCTGCTCAATGGGCAAAGATGGGGAATTTAAAGCCCTTCTTGTTAAACTTACAGCAATAAAAATATGTGGTAACTGAAATTCTTTTCATAAATAAGGATGGTATACCCAGTACTGTGCAAATTCCAGAAGAGAGGGGTGTCTGGTCGGGACTCATTGAACAATCAAGCTAAAGTAATTTTGATATTCAAGCTGGATCAGTGTCTCCAACTTTCTATATTTGCCATGTTTGACAATAACTCTGTTTCCTTTTTTAAGTCGGATGCCGGATGGGAGGAGTATTACGACTACATTTTCCCAGATGAAGAAGCCGCACAGCCCAATTTGAAGCTGTTAGCAATGGCCAAGATGTGGAAACAAACACAAGATGATAGTCCAGAGAATGAAGAAGACCAAGATAAAGATGAAGATGATGATGATGATAATGGTGATAAAGATGATGACAGTGATGATGAGGGAGTTGATGATGATGCTGAAGGAGAAAGTGACAGCTGAATGAACTTCTGAAATTGACTCTCTTTATTTTTTGACACAGCACACAATGATGCTTGAAAAGAAAGGCAGCATTCTACATTGTTCTATAGGGGAACCTGTCATGAAAGACCACCCAAAAGCCCTGGAAATGTGGTCTATCATGACAAGGCTGTCTCTTGTGACAGGTTTACTTTTACAGTCTAACCTGTTTTTAGAGACCATCAAAAGGAAGGAGCAAAGATGGTTTATTGACCAGTGGTCTCTTAATTCAGGTGATTTATAGAGGAAAAAGCCATTTTTGGAGCCATATATTTAGGTCAAATAAGACAGGTAATTCTTTAATTCGGTGGGTTGCTAAGGCAAGATAGACTGTACATTGTTCAAGATCATGTACCTGTCAGAAGATCATGTCAAAGAAAATTTTCTCATTATTGCTTTTTCAAAATAGACTGATTTGCTTAACAGTAGTCTGGTAAGATTGGTTCCACAGTATTTCAGTTAAATTTCATTTTGTTGATCATGGTTTGCAGCTGAAAAAAAGAAAGGAAAATGAATGATACTCCTCCAGTTGCATCTTTCTTTAAAAACTTGTGTTGTCAACCTGAAGGAGAATCACAAGAGTCCTAGGTGATGATTATCCCACTTCCCCCTGATGCCTTATTTCAGCAGGTCCTTTTCATTGAATGGAAGAGTTCATTTTGAAATTCCGGGGGTCATTGAGTTAAATTACACACGTCTCGAAAACTTGGAAGCAATTCTTCTTTCCTACATAAATCAAAATTAAGTTTAAAATATTTTTGGCTTCATGAACTCAAACCAAAAAACCTCATGAACATAAATAAACATGATCATTTGTCATTATATCACAAAGCACATAACATTGGAATACAAGTGATGAGTGCTCGTGGAGAAAGAGTGTGCAGGTGAGACAGTATGTATGGATACCTAAGTGCCACCACAAAAAGTGGAGCAAAAAGTGGTGTGTGAGTGGAGCAGTATCATTTTGTAGAAATACAAATAAATATAAAGATCTATTGTGAATTTGTGACTTGTAATTTACCATTTCCTTGTGTTGTTATAAATGTAAATAGAAATACATAGATGATAGGATCATTCTTTTAGCAAGATATGTAATCTCTGCTGTTGTCATTGTATACTTTGTATTTGGTTTATACCACACTTAACAATGTTTCTGCAGTCATGTTATGGCAGCCAGTTCTTATTTGATGGAGGAAAGGATCCGGTTATACAAGTGTCTTGTCACTGCCTTTCTACAAATTAATACAAACTTTCTCACATAATCATTTTTGGTCCAAGTGATGTTCAAACCTGTGTTTACTAGATGTGGTAGACTAAATAGTTTTAAGTGTGATGCTATAACAAAACAAACAAAATAACAATTTGGCAACTGAGGCTCATCAAAACTACTAGCTAATTTCTTTGTGAAAAGATAAGCTAAAGGAAACGAGCATCGAGTAGTCTCATAACTGCTATGAGGAATGAAAATACAGAGGTCTGCAAACATGGACCCCTAGGTATACAAGAGGTGGCATCAGTTGCCTAGGATAAGTAAGTATGCCTTGTCACAACCGCTGTAAACTATATTTGATCAGGTAGATAGAGTAATCCATAGTCCAGATTGGGGTTAAATGCTGGTACAGGTCTCAAGGGATGATACTTTTGCCACTAGGTCTCGCCACTAAAAACCTTCAGTAAATGCCTAAGTCTCAAACAGGTTCTGCCAGCAACATGCATGTCACACCTCCTCGCGGTGACCCTGGTTATACTTCAGTAGCTAAGTGGCAGTGGTGAAAGGTGAGTCTCCAGCGCCTTATATATCTGGAACCCGTGGCTAAGGGAAGGACACGCTGACAGAAAAACTACCGGCCCTCCAGTTATAGGGGGTTGAGCAACAACTCAAACTCGCAAAAAGCTAAGTGTTTCAGTGTGTGAAACAGTAACGAGGAATAAGGCCTCATTACAGCCCTTCACACCAAAGGTGTTATGGGAAGTAAGTAATATTCCAAATTGGTGTGTGAAGAACAGCCAAACAATTAGTTTGAAACACGTTGGATAGCATTCGACTCAATTACCGGTTGTATTGGCCAATTAGATCATTATAATGACCATGGAATTTGTAAAAAGCTGACTTTTATGGAGACTGTTACAACCCCTGTAACAGCAACTTCTTTGCCGTAGGCCTACCTCGATTTATAAACTGATCATAAGCAGAAAAAGTTATTGTATATCCTATCAGTTGAGAAATATAAATACCATATGCAGGTGATGATGGAATGTTGCTACTTAAATACAGTTGAATATTGAGAACTCGGACGTCTTTCTCTCGAAGTTCTCGATCTCTCAAGGTAAAGATGGTTCTGATTTTTTTCTAAATAAATTAAGTCGATGCAGAAATTTTTGATCTCGAATAAATCTCGTTAACCAAAGCTTAAAATACCTGTGAAATATTATCTCGATCTTTTGAAATGCGAATTTTTGGCAGGCATTGTAATACCGGTAAGCATTTTGTAATCAAGGTGACGACAGTGTTTAAATTATTTCAGAATATTTACCCAAATGATGAATGATGAGAAAAGTATGAGCCAAAGGGAGTGAATAAAAGGATTTGTGTCAGAGGAATAGCATTTAGCTGGAGATATATAATATTTTTGAAAACAGTTTTCAAGATTCAGCTGTATGGAAAGTTAACATCGAAGAAGCGTGATTTTCCCCATTTGTCATAAAGTTGAGTCATTGAAAAATCGTTAGCATCTGAGTGCTATAACATCAGAAAAAAGAAGACATGAGAGACGCAGTGGTGTCTTTTATCTTGTGTTCACCCCGATGTATCAAATTGATATATGAATCTAAATGATTATCGTTAATAGACAAAACGAAGTCAATACATCTAAATGTCCAGTTGAATGTAACAGCAAGATATATTTTTCTTCTCATGTAGCAACTTTAGAATAAACACCGCCTCATTAGAATATAAAAACAAGCCAGCTATTGGAGGAGCACAATTCGCGTCCATAGGAATTCCCCAAGACTGTTGGAAAAATCGATCCCCAAAGACTACTTGGTTGGTTGAATTATTGTTTAAAGTCCCATTAAAGAATCTTCGACGTATATGGAGAAGTCATCGTGTGCTGGGGGAAGGACGACAATTTTGCCTATTCTCGGCACTTATCGCCATAGAGTAGGGAGGGTTCTTTAACGTGCCGAAACTTACTGAGGCACGGGATCACAGTTTTAACTGTCTCATCCGAAAGACAGGGACAGCCAACTGCAAATAGAATGGCTCGGCCTCCCAATGACTATAAAAATATCAGTGAGGTAATGTAGCATCTTTTTAATATCAACCTCAAAGTTATTTCTGTTTAGAATTGGTGGCGTTTGACGCAGTAATTTTTTGAACGACTAATCATTGAATTTGAATATTTTCTATTTCCAAAAATTATTATTAAATAATTATTTATTGTTAAAAAAAGGAATTGTCTTCAGTGTCAAAAGTCAAGTCTTAAAGTATTAAAGAGTCCTGCGTTTTGATGTTATTGATTTTAGAAAATTCTGTGATTTGTAATACTGAAAGTTCTTTAGAATATTTCAAAATCCGAACTTGACTTACACCACTTCCGGTGTATGCAGTAGCACATTATGTTTGGGGTTATCCTGCACAAATGTGAAAATTTCATGAGAGGAAAAAAGTAAGAGCTTGGTAGATCATTTACTGGATCCAGCGATGCATTTTTATTTGTGCGTGTTTGTGTGGAGTTTTGAAGTAGAATATAGGTACGGTAACTAATATTTATTCGTCCCTTTGACTGGAATATTAACATTTAAGTTCATGTGTTTAAAACTGAAGCATAATTTTGATGAATGCTAACTTTTGAAACGGCAGTCGGAGTATAGGTACGATTACCAAACGTGGTATTATTGCCAAATTTGTTTAGAATACAGGTATATTTCATACATGGACATTTTCGCCCTCGTTTAATTTTTGTCTATTTCAGTCAAAACAGATACATAGGTCGCACTTCGTCTATCATTTAAGTTTTCAAAATTTGATAAGTTTTGCATATCATCTGCAGGAGGTCCATATTTTAAAAGTTAAAGAATTGATAAAATCTTATCTGATGTCCGTCACCGATATATCCTTTTAAAAAACTGCCTGGTCTCTGAAACAAAAACCGCTTTTCTTGAAGGTAAATTAAAGTTTATCAATAGATTAATTGTAGGTAAAGTTTTTGCTCAGTTGACGAAAAGATTGTTTGGATAAGGAAATACTAAACGAAAAATCATTAAGTTTTCACATAAATTCCTTTGGTTACCAGGGGTCCTTTGAATGAATTATATTTGTTTACCCTAAGAGGAGGAAGTATTATCGATAAAGTCTCAGTGACTGGCCTACAGAGAGTTGTTGTCATTATCTGTTTAAGTGCAACCTGTCGGTAAATTGACAGGGTTATCGCCAGCAACGCCTAATGTAAATACTGGTGGTCTATGGTCCTTATAAAGATTGAAATCAGCACCGAAAAATAGATGTGTGCATTTGTTTAAAGGGTATATGCATCTTACGTACGTTCATAAATATGCAAAATCGTAATATATGTATTAAATTCAAGCTATGGATCCGTTCTGACCCCGTTCTGAAATTGTAAGCCAGAGGTTAGTGTCATAGCCACATTGTTAGACAATTTGGTAACGCTGAAAAAGACACTTTTAACGAGGAATACAAGTGATATAAATCAGTATCTCGTTTGGTGCAAAAAGGGTTTATAGCAAAATTTTTAAAAAAGTAGGTAAAATATATACATATGTCTATTGTTTGTTAACGATAACTGATACAGTCCTTAACTATTTCCATTTTTATTGTTGTGAATTTAAACGAACTACACAATGAATTTTCAGTTCAACGAATCAAATATCACAATTACATGTCGCTCCATACGAAGAAGATGAATTAATTGCGCCATACCATATTGTTGTTGCATTGTTGTTTACAATTCCACTCGAGAATCAAACACCCCATTGTTTGCTTGATTGCAATGCTATTTAATGCCCAACTCATGAATCTTTAACGGGGCCGCCATGGCCGAGTGGTTAGCGTGTTCGACTTTAAATAGAAGGGTCCTTCCTAGGTTCAAATCCGGGTGGCGCCACGCTGCGCTTGGCCGTCGCTATCTTTTGGATGAGAAAGTAAAAACCGAGGTCCAGTGTCACAGTATTGTTGGCATGTTAAAGAACCCTCCCTGCTCTACGGACATAAGTGCCGAGCATAGGCAAGAATTTGGCGCCCTTCGCCGGTACACGGTGACGTCTCCATATGAATAAAATATTCTTGAGTGGGACGTTAAACAACAACGCAACAACTTATACAATAACTTGCTGCATTGATGTTGTCCGTTGCACTCAAGAATCAAATACTCCATTAATTGGTTGGTTGATTGCAATGCCAATTAATGCCCCACTCATGAATCTTTCACTTTTATGGAGACGTCACCAATGCCTCTGGAGTGCTTTTAATTTGACCTATGTTCGACACTTATGACCTCTGAGCAGTGAGGGTTCTTTAACGTGCCGACAACTACCGTGACAGACTTTGATTCTATCATATCTATATCTCCCGTGAAATGGGTTGAAAATATCGGTATTTCAGATCACTTCCAAA
>JACSZP010024740.1:0-25289 GCA_016161895.1 Pinna nobilis
TAAAAAATGAAGAAGCAATGTAGGAGAGTCGGAAACTTGTTTTGATATTTTGACACTGAAGTTTTCAAAGTTTGAGTAACGTCCCACTCAAGAATATTTCACTCATATGGAGATGTCACCGTGTGCCGGTGAAGAGCGACAAATTTTGCCTGTGCTCGGCACTGCTGGCCGTAGAGCAGGGAGGGATATTTAACGTGCCAACACCTACTGTGACACGGGACCTCGGTTTTTACTGTCTCATCCGAAAGACAGGGACGGCCAACCGCGGATTGGTGCTGCTGGAATCGAACCCCGGACCTGTCGATTCGAAGTCAAACACGCTAACCACTCGGCCATGGAGGTCCCTCCACGGAATTAAACGTCACGTGCCGTCACAATATCACGCCACGTAACAAGGACTGTCGAAACTTCGGTGCGTACGAACTTATGACTGCGTTAAAATCGAAAAAAAAATTGACCCATGCGCGGATCTAGAGGGGTGGGGGTTCGAGGGGGTCCGGCCCCCTGTGGCATTTGCAAAAAATATACTAATGTTGGTCAATTGTGCGTAGACTCTCATTTTATCAGGGATAGGTTTATCCTTTTTATAAGTTGGACACCCCCCTATGAAAAAAAAAATCCTGGATCTGCGCATGCAACCTACTTGGATTCATTTATAGTGGTAGTAATTAAAGGGACCCTTGCTGTCATTGATAGGGCCTACCAGTTTTTCCCCGAAAGTTGAGAATAAAAAGGAAACAAATGACCTCACAAATTATCTTGCCATTGTACAATGGTTATTCTGTTTATAAATAGTAGTTGTAGGTAAGCAATTCTAGGGGGTTATAATTTCGCATTTAGTAAATGCCCCGAATGACGGCAAAGTAATACATGTACCAGGTAAATGCTTAAAAAAGTGGGTCATACTCCAAGATCAAGTTCACTAGGCCAAACAATTCGATAGCAAAAGAAACCCGAGGGGGTCCTGAACCACACCCCCCCCCCCGAATGTTAACAATATATTCCATTATTGGTAAATTATGCTTAGATTCTTACCAGAGATAGGTTTTATTTTTTACAAGTTGGACCCCTCCCCTGGAAAATATCGCCCCCCCCCCCTGTAAAAAAATCCTGGATCTGCGCCTACATAAGAAAGTTATCACTCAACATTCAGTAGGTTTGTCCAAGGTGCAAGGTAATGGAAACTAGACCAAAGTCAATGTTACACTCAAAGGTTAGCCTAAAAAATTCCCGTTGCAAAAGAAAAGTCATGTTACAAGGAATACAGGGGCCTCTACGGCCGAGTGGTTAGCGTGTTCGACTGCGAATCGAAAGATCCGGGTTCGAGCCGCGTAACGCCACTCTGCGGTTGGCCGTCCCTGTCTTTTAGATGCGACAGTAAAAACCGAGGCCCCGTGTCACAGTAGGTGTTTGCACGTTAAAGAACCCTCCCTGCTGTACGGCCAGCAGTGCCGAGCATTGACAAAATTTGTAGCCCTTCACCAGCACACAGTGACGTCTCCATATGAGTGAAATATTCTTGAGTGGGACGTTAAAGAACAATACCATACCATACCATACAAGGAATACATAATGTGAAATACGAAAACCCATCATTTACCATCCAAACATTCCAGGCAACTGGACGAACCAAAAATTACATCATGACATTCGGTCAAACCTACGGTCTCCGGGACTTAAAAGAACAGAAATAATCTTACCATAATTGGTATCTATAAAAGATTTTTACAATATACGATATAGCTCTACGGAAAATTGGCAACATACTTATTTTGCGACTTGAAATGTTTAGAGGAGCATTTCCCTACCGTATTTCCCATCATGATTACGGACAACCACTACCAACCGCTTTCATTTCCGCTTGCCTCCCAATGTTTCCACGTTACCAAAATGAACAATATCGTTGGACAGAGATTGGCGTTAACGCGATTCCCGTGACGTCATTGTTACGCGGACGTCATGGTATGCCGTAACCAAGAGACGGCTTGTATCATGTAAACAAGATGGAGGACGAGGAACCACTTCTCACAGAGTAGAACTCAGATTATGGATCGCCTTACTCTTCCATGCCGTCCTAGGACAACCGAGAGGGAGCTATGTTTACCGGCGGGGGACGGGCTACCGGCCTGGTCTACCTTACCGCTGGATGCAAAATTCCCGATGGTTCCTATCCCAAAGGGTTCTATCACTCTCTGTACAACAGAATTATGTGAACCGGTGAGTAGCGTCGATTTTGTACCAAATATACAAAAAATGAGAAATCATGTTATTATATCGGAACTTTTCGACCAAACATATGTTGGAATAATCAATATGCCATAAATATTATTCATTCAGAAAAAAACAACAACAACAATTTACCAAAACATGTCCGCTGCCTATGATTTCTACTCCTAGTGGCGATTGAATGTGCGTAACGTGCCAAAAGTATGTCAGCAAAAGCCACTACCATAGCTTTCTTTGTTAAATAAACCCCTTTTCAGTAACTGTCACAAACTAATGTTTCCATAAATTCTTTACAAATTTCATTCGTTTACAAGAAATCTTATTTATTTTCAAATGGTTGTCAATACGCTATAGATTTAGCTTGTCACTCTTTCAAATAGTAAAAAGAAATCGACGCCTTCCTAACCAGTTTAGAAAGAAAGTCCATAGACTTTTATACAAATGTGCAAAGATTTAAAAGATTTAACTAAATATATGAGTCTGGACAAATATTGCAAAACATAGGAAGCAATGGAAATGACTAAGTTGACATACTTTGGCATATGAGCGAACAGTGGTAGGTGCAGTAGATCCCCTGTAACCGGCTTTTAGACGGCTATCGCATTATTTCGACTACTGTAAATTCAGTTTTATTCGCGAGACTTTTAATTTCGCGTAATTTCGCGAGACTACTCACTCGCGAAAATAAATTAATTGCTAAATTTTCTAACGTGGAATATACGTACACATTACAATGAAGTGTTGTTACCCTTTGTCACAAGTCGCGAAATATTCTCTCGCGAATAGCCTTAGTCGCCATAGTTAAGTTCCGCGGAAATTTCTGGATTTACAGTATATATGCTCACTATTTAGAACACAATATAATTACATGTACAGATATTTTTAGATAATACTCAAATTGATAGGCCTACTGCGAAAATTTAGATTTTCTTTGAACTTTCACGAAGCATTGGTTATTAGCCTAACACAATCATAATCTATGTTGCTGATAAAACCTACCAAAAGTTGCTTACAATGTCGGTAGAATAGAATTCATTATTGAAAAAAAGACATAAGAAAAGGTGTTTCATATTTAATTTTTCCCCTTTTTATTCAAAATTAGAAACACAAAGTGATCGACTTCAACTTTGACCTGAGTGACCCATATTGCCATGTCATCTCGAACGAGTATCAGCCCCTTCACGATCCGCACCTTCGGTATCACTTTAACCTGCCCAGAATGAAACGTCACCTGAGACGAAATGGATTCATTACAAACGAGGGAAAAGTCATTTGTAACCTGAAAGAATTTAACCAGTACCGACATTACCTGAGAAAGATTTACCTGTTGCAATTGGCGAGAGAAAGAAAGGTAATTTATACTCAAATTCAAAATGATTTTTATTTTTTAAATAGTAATTTTTTTGTAGTTGTGTTCTTGCTCTTAGGTCTACTCAAGACATTTACATACAGTCATGGTACATACAAATCCGTCACTTATGATATTTATTTCTTTGTTTATATACAATCAACAATTCTTAAATGCTTATAAAATCCACAGATCACATCGGACTTTGATAAATATTTACTCATTCAAAGAAGGATAGTTCCCGATTCATGACATATATTCATTTTTTAATTTTCGTGTTAAGTTACCTAAATGACACTTTTTTTCTCACAGATTAAATTTATAAGTTCCTTTGTTGTTCTTTAAGTCTAATGAAACATGACAAATTTTTCCTATAAAAGTTTTATCCTCTTCAAAATCATCTCAGAATTATCAAATGGTATATCTAAATTGCAAAAAGCTACAAAATATGAATTCTATTTCCTCCATGAATGAGTAATAAATAAAAAAAAAATGCTCAAAGTATGAGATTTTGTGGGCAATTAAAAATTGATGGTTTTATATAAAACAAAGAGGAAAATAATAAAAGTGACGAATATTTATATCCAATGGCTGTACATGTATAGAAAACGCACCGGTAACCAGTGAAGGGTTATAAATTTAATTTGTACTCGAAACTTACGACCATTTGGCAGTGAGGACAGGCGCGGATCCAGCTTTTTCCATCAGAGGGGGTCCAAGAGGCCTGCGGGATCGGGCTACCGTAAGGCTCCTAGTGGGTCCACGGTAACGCACTGGTTGCGGATCCAGTTTTTTTCATCGGAAGGGGGGGGGGGGGGAGGCCGGGGGGCCTGGATTTCTACGTTTTTACCGATAGTACACCGGGAATCATTACCTAAAATTTGATGCATAATAATGAAAATAATTGTGATCCTTTATTTTCGTTGTTATACCGAAATAAGTTGATCAACGAATTCGGCAAGCGAATCGAGCCGGAAAATTTTGGACAGTTTAAACTTCGATTTGTGTATCTTTCTATTTAATTTGTGATAGAATTTAAAGTACAAAGAATAATGGCGAGCGAAGCGAACCGAATTCTTTTTTTTCTTTTTTTCTTTTTAATGATATGAAATAATTCAGTTGCTTAACAAATTCGGCGAGCGAAACCAGCCGGAACATTTTTTACTTTTATTTGTCTATTTTTTCTATTTTATTTGTGATACAATTTTTAAGTGCAAAGAATGACTGGCGAGCGGAGCGAGCCGAAATTTTCAATTTTTTTTAAAGATATCGAATAAAATCATACATTGTATTAAAGATATGAAATAAATTGCTTAACAAATTCGGCGAGTTAAGCGAGCCAGAAAATTTTAGACAAATTTAACTTTAATTTGTTTAACTTACTATCTTATTTGCGATACAATTTAAAATATAGAGAAATGACTGACTGGCGAGCGAAGCGAGCCGAAAATTTTTCTATATATTATGTGAATGACATTTGCCAGAGGTGGGGTCCATGACCATTGGACCCCACCTCTGACAAATCTCAGGGGGGGGGGGGGGGTCCGGACCCCCGGTCCCCCCTCTGTATCCGCGCATGGAGGATATTTAATTTGCCGATACTTAATGAGCCACAGAAACTCGGTTCTTACTATCTGTTGTTGTATTGTTGTTTAACGTCTCGCTCAAGAATATTTCACTCATATGGAGACGTCAACGTGTGCCGGTGAAGGACGGCAAATTTTACTTATGCTCGGCATTTACCGGTAGTAGAGCAGGGAGGGTTCTTTAACGTGCCAATAACTACTATGATACGGGACCTTGGGTTTTACTGTATCATCAGATACGGCGAAAGACAGGGACGGTCAACCGCGGAGTGGCACTGCGCGGATTCGAACCTCGGACCCTTCGATTCGAAGTCGAACAAGCTAACCACTCGGCCACGGAGGCCCTCTTTTACTATCTCATCCGAAGGACAGGAAAAGTTAGCCGCTCTGGAGCCAAACAAAGTATCGCGGAGCTATAACGACTCTCAAGTAAATGTTTCACTTGAGTACAGTCACGAAAAAAAGAACTAATGCATCTCCTCTGTGGTCATGTAATCATGGCACAGCGTCAAAACACTTATCACATAAATTTATTAACCAATCAATATGCATTTTGCAAAACACCAAGGAAAGACCACCAATCAAAAAGCCTAATTCAATTGGTGCCAATTATTTCACGTGCAACATTCTAAAATGTAGGGAGCTGCAATTTTAATGGATCGAAATACACGTGACACTGTATCCTCATAAGGTGACGACGGCGTCATATATGCATCAGAAAAAAATGGCAAGGAACGTACACTACTTAAATACTTCATTCGAAAAGCAGCTTGATTCCAAGACTTTCATTTGACTTGAGAAAGAATTTAAAAAATATGAAGCGTACTTAAGTAATTACTCACGGTCAATATTTAGAATTCATATAAAACGAAATTCAATTGGGCCTACAAAAAAAAAAAAAAAAAAAACAAACAAAAAACAGAATCCGTAAAAAATGTTGTGTATGTACCGAAGACAATATAAAATCGTTAAATGTCATGGTGTGGTATGGTATTGTTGTCTAACGTCCCACTCAAGAATATTTCACTCATATGGAGACGTCACCGTGTGTTGTTGAAGGGCTACAAATTTTACCTATGCTCGGCACTGCTGGCCGTAGAGCAGGGAGGGTTCTTTAACGTGCCAACACCTACCTCGGGCTCGGGTTTTACTGTCTCATCCGAAGGACAGGGACGGTCAACCGCGGAGTGGCGCTGACGCGGCTCGAACCCGGATCTTCCGATTCGCAGTCGAACACGCTAACCACTCGTCCACGGAGGCCCCCGGCCCCCGTTAAATGTCAACGATACCAGTATGACAGCCTTGATATGTTTCTTTTGTTCAGGTGTTTAATTTAAATGTTCAAAAATAAAAATTCATTTCACTTTTCGGGAACTGTTGCCAACATAAACATTTTTTGGACATGCATATTTATAGGAAGAAGAGGAGCGAATGCGTTCAGAAAAGAAAAATGAATACGACATTGAAGAGAAAATAGAAACACGAGGGGATCAAGTTCGTAATCGTCTACTGGAAATCAGAACTGAGGCGAAGTCCAGGTAAATCTTAGCTATACTCTGGGTGTGGTTGGTTGTATCATTGTTTAACGTCCCACTCAAGAATTTTTTTTACTAATATGGATACGTCACCATGTGCCGGTTAAAGGTGACAAATTTTACCTATGCTCGACACTTATGACCGTAGAGCAGGAAGGGTTCTTTAACGTGCCAAGGCCTACTGTGACACGGGACCTCGGTGTTTCACAAGGCGTCACCCACCAAATTTGAATATCGTCTCCTTATTCTTCTGGTGATCCCTTGGTATCCACCTCTGGGTTGGGCACCATAAAACTTGAAAATTGACTTAAGTCTGAGAATGCAGTTTCTCAGCCAATCAGAATTCAGGATGAGCTGGATTTCAGAATCCTTTTAGACTTAAGTAAATTCACAAGTTTTATGGTGTTCTGGGCTAGGCACCATAAAACTTGTGAATTTTCTTAAGTCTGAAAATCTTCTCAAATCCAGCTCATCCCGAATTCAGGGTTGGGCACCATAAAACTTTAAAATTGACTTAAGTCTGAGAATCCAGTCTCTCGGCCAATCAGAATTCTGGATGAGCTGGATTTGAAAATATTTTCAGACTTAAGTAAATTCACAAGTTTTATGGTGCCCAGCCCTGATTGGCTGAGAGACTGGATTCCCAGACTTAAGTCAATTTTTAAGTTTTATGGTGCCCAACCCTGGTGATGATCATACACTACAGTCACGTGTGATGGTATTGGTCGACTTGTGTTGTCTGCTGGAATAAGCACCATAAAACATTGGTTATTTACCGAGGTCTGAGAGTATGCTAAACTCAAGCTGATACTGGATTCTGACTGGCTGAGAAATTAGATTTGAGAACAATATCAGACTTAAGTATTTTTAAAAAAAAAGAAGTTTTATGGTGCCCACGCTCAATGCCTATTTTGAGAGACTCTTGATAACTAAACATCTTTTAAAAACTTTCATATTCAAAAGATTGTCATAACATTCTACCTGTCCTCAAGTACCGCGTTTCCATGACTAAAAGTTTGGTCTTTCAAGACAGTACAATGTACATTGTAAATACTTTAACAAAAAGGCTACACAGTATGAAATTAATATCCTTTACCAGGGTTGAAAGGGAGATAATTGAAAAGGCCGATCGACTACAGAAACGTCTAGATGAGATACAACATCAGTGTAATGTGAAGGAGAATAGGCGCCTCCAAGAACAGCGGAAACGGATCGCCAAAGTGGAAAGAAACAGGCAGGAGGTAATGTCAACTGGGGTCCTTTTCACACACAAAAAAATCTTACGATCAAAATCACTCATAATCGTAATTTAGTAAAATTTCAATCGATCATACTTTGTATATTTTATGATAAAATTCGCAGATTGTGATGAAATTTTATTAGCATGAATGATATTCTGTAAATCCGGTTTTATTCGCGAGAAGTTTATTTTCGCGTAATTACGCGACAGCACTTACTCGCGAAAAAAAAATTCTCGCTTAATATACTAACTTGAAATTGACATGCTCCGTACAACATAAACTATTTAATATAACATGAAAATGCGCGAAAATTTAGTGTCGCGAATAAATGCATTACTACCGATTCGCTAAAATAAGGTTCCGCGAAAATTTCTGGATCTACAGTAAATCGGATTGTGAGTGTATTCATTTAGCTACATTTAGAATTTGTCAAATAAACAATAATAAAATTTCATGCACTCAAGTAATTTTTATCGTAAGATTCGTTGTGAAGAGGGTCACGGGTTCGGAATGTGTCAATACCTTTTTATGAAAACTGTAAGTATTTATGAGTGACAACCGAAATCTGAAGCGTCATTTCCTTCTTTGTTCATTCTACACAGCGTCAACAAAATACTTGTTGCAAAGGAAAATCGTTGCTTCTCAGAGAGAAAGCTTCAAAGAAATGTAAACAAAAAAAAGCAGACGAAAATGAATAAAATTTCTTGTAAACATATAGGATTTTGAATAAATCCAACTGAAAAAACTGTAGTAAAGTAACTGAAAAAAGCATTTGGACTAAAAAGCTATTGGGAAAATGACATTTTTGACATAATTTTGGCACGTTACTGTACATATTGAATCATGATTACTGCTATCAGATCGCTCGTTTTTATTGGTCAAATCCGACCTTATTGACCGATAAATGTTCATTTCTTCCTACTTACATCAACAGTGCAGTGGTACCTATTTTTTAACTGCACACCAAAACGAATTGTTGGTGTAACAACAAAACAAAATCCTTGCGAGATTTCTTTTAAAATTATGACGTCATTATGGCTGAGCTATGTTTGTTTTTGGTCGTTGTTTTCAGTAATAGAGATTTTATAGAAATGTAAACTTGTAAATATGTATTTATTGTCAGGTTCACAGTATGTAGATTCTGATATAAAAACTGATCGCGGAAATGTTTTTTTTACCAATATAACTTTTTCTTGTGGTATTTCTAATTGATAAGACTTTTTCTTCTTTCAAAACTGGGACCAGCACCACAAGGCTAAAGAATTTACTTATGCCTGAGAATGTTTTTAATTTCTGCAACTCAGCCAATCAGAACTCAGGATTTGCTTGATTTTATTAAATTCTCAAATGTAAGTAAATTCTTAAGTTTTATGGTGCCAGCCTCTAATATACAGAACATGTTCTGAGAGACAACCTCATCTGAAAGACTATATTTCCAAGACTCTAAGTCTCGAATGAGGTCCAGTCGATACAGACGACACAGTTTTCATATTTGCTAAGGACTTTATCCTAAGTATTGAGGGATGCTTATGTGCCAAGTAAAATTTTGACACAACACGGTAGCCATTTTTTATGTAGTCTAATCTAAAAGGTCAAAGGTCCCATAATTTCTTGATTCACACATATGATCATTTACTCTAGCGAAACTAAACTTAAGTAAACGGATAAGATAATTTTCCTTTCCTAGTCACCTGGCTTGAAATATTTGAAAAGAAATTGAAGACAACTTACTTTACCTAGTCACTTGACATGAATTCCTTGAATAGGAATTTAAGACAACTTATTTTTCCCAGTCACCTAGCATGAAATATTTGACTAGGAGTTGAATTTGATTTGTTGTACTAGTATCTGTCATTTCCTAATTTTTGAAATTTTGCGGGTCGGGATAACTGTCATGTTTTTATTTTTTGAATTTATCCCAAACCGAGTAATTTCAAAAATTAAAACATGACGCATCAATGTGAAATATGTACTTCGTCAAAAAATATTACTTGCTTGGAAATTTTCACTTCTGGTTTTCCGCTTTATCATGACATTTTAACAGTGCTTTAATTTCAACCTAAAACTTCACTCTATGTCTTGTAAAAATGATGTCTGTCAAAAGCTAATTATTTAGCTTGAATAATACGTTTTGATTTGAAATTCGCCATAGCATCTAAAAAAGAACGCGTGGCGAAAATTTAATATATGTAGATGCGAACATTTCCGGGAATAAAGAAGTAGTAATACAATATATAAACGTATAACGCCCGTTTCATCTGTGAAATTTGCATACAACAGATAAAAGAGCGGAACTTAAATCTGATTCGTCGCTGGAAGATGAAAGAGAAGAGACATCTGACCCGGATGGCGGAACTAAAGAGGCTGAGGATACTCAAGCAAAAGCAAATGGTAGGCCTTGGCTAGGTATCAAACAACTAAAGAATTTACTCAAGTCTGAGAATGTTCTCAGTTACAGCTTTTTAGTCGATCAAATTCTAGTATAATGCTGCCTAGAATTGAATTAATTCTCAGACTTCGATAAATTCCTAAGTTTTATGGTACCTTGCCCAGAATAGCACACAATTAAAACTTAAGAATTTACTTACGTCTGAGATTTTCTCCGTTACAGCTTTTTAGTCAATCGAATTACAATATATGCTGCCTTGAATTGAATAAAATATCAGACTTTAGTAAGTTTTTCTTAAGTTTCTAAAGCTTCTTAAGTTTTATGGTGCCTTATCGTTAATAGCTCATTTTCATGTATTTGTTATTGTTAGTCTTAATGTAAGGTATTTTGAACTCTAGAGGCCGGGGATACTAAAACAAAAAGCAAGTGATTCTGAGTTTAAATGCAAGATATTTTGAACTTTTGTGGGAGAGGATACTGAAACGCTAGAAAATGAAAGGCTTGGAAAACTTAATCATCGTGTATTTGTAAATGTTAGTCTAAACGCAAGATTTCTCGTAAGGCCGGTTTATATGTACTCACAATCACGTGAGATTTCCTGATTTTGAGTAATCAGAAGATGATGTTATTATTCCAACTGGAAATGGCTACTGATCTTTGGCTGTTCCTGTCGATTTCTACTTGTTTTTTCATACAGGGTAATGCATAAACCATTCAAATATTTTTTTTTGTCGTAGACATTTGCAATGTGCTGTCCATCGTTTGGTCATGTCCAATTTTGTGACGTCACGTCATTTATCACGAATGTTGGTCAGACATTTAAGGCTAAGTGGTAAATCCGCAATTTTAAATTATTGTGAGCAGATTTATTAGTGCATTACAGGACATCGTTTTCTCCCTCTCCAACATTTGCTTAATGACCACAGTGATTGATTATGAATAAATTTGTTCTGCCATTTCCTTAAAAGATCGAGTAAAAGGACAATAATTTCATGTGGCTTTATTCATACGTGCATATGAACATGTTTCCTTCTCCATTACTCAGAGTTATGACACATGGGAACTACGAAAATATCTTCAAAAGGAGCGGATCTTAAGAGAAGAGGAACAAAATCAAATTGAGGGTGCACGTCGTCTGAGAAGTCTTGAAACCCGTGACCGCATTGTCAATAACCAGAGGGAAAGGTTGAGAGGTAAACAAAATGTTGTTGTTGTGTTAAGTCTCGCTCAAGAATATGTCAGTCACACGCAAACGTCATGAAAATTGTTGAAGGCATATGCTCGGTACTTATGGCCATTGGTCAGTGAGGTATTTTTAACGTGCAAATATTTTTGTTGTTTTTATTGTATTACCCGAAAGACTGAGAAAGCCATAGGGCTTGCGCAGGCTCGAACTCAGGACCAAAGAGTTTACAGAAGACCACTATTAAAAGTGTCTAAAATGATTAATTTGATGTGCAAAGTAAATTACCGGATAATGTTTTCACACAAATGGACACTTTGTTGATAATTTTCAGGGGCAAGACATATACAAAAAGTTATGTAGTGTTCGATTGTATATTTGATATTCGTGCATTACACTGATTACTAAATTGAGAACCAAGCGGGATATCTGCCTGAAGAATATCAAATAAACAACTCTAATGACTATCTATTGAAACTTATACAGTGTTGAACATTAGAGCTCATTTCATTCGTAATTTCTTAGTGTGTTGCATTTTCTAGACTATTCTACCTCTGCATATACATGTATCTATAATGATGTTAGGGTGGCGGTAAATGCATGTAAAACACATAAATATATAAAAGTCACAGATGCCAAAGCATGAATCGCAACGAGAATCAGTAGGCAGTGTACAAATATTTGAAAAACACCGACCTCACATGGATTATTTTTTTTCAGCAAATCTGGAAAGACTACGCCAAGAAGCCAAACAAGCTTATGAGGAAAGAGAAGAAAAACATGCTCACCGCCTCGAGAAACGTCTAGCCTTGCTCGAGAACCAGAAAAGTAATCCAGTTTCACATTTTTTTTTACCTTTTCCATCTAATTAGTTCTTACAGGCAAACCAGGCGGGACTTACACTTTCCTCTCCTGTTTGTCTGCCCATTTGTCTGTCTCGGTGAAGTTTTTCAAACCTTTTCGCTACACTCGCATATATGAAATAAAGTTTTTGTTTGTGAATGTAGATCAATGGGTTTTTAGATCTATTCAGCCTATCTTTAAGTTTTGTTCCAGATGACATCTTTTAAACACATTTATAACCCTTGACCTTATGCCTAAGTGGATTCGTATCTGAGATGAAGCGCCTTTCCCATTCATTACTCGATTTGTCTGACGTGCTATGTGGCTGTTTTTAAAAACCATTCTCTTCTAGGAAAATATCTAAAAGTATAGGGTCTTGAAATGTATTTGATGTGACAGCTGTAAAAATTTTGTAAAGTAATATTTGAATTATTCATTCAAGTGCATGATACAATAAATATGTTTTTCTCTATGTTTGAAGCCAAATTCAATGAAAGAGGGCAGAGACTTGTATTTTGCATTTTGTTCATATTCATTTCAACGTAATAACATCGACCAATGCAAGTTAGGGTATACATATATACACATAGACTGTTATAACAACTACAATTATATTTCTTTACACATAAGCTAGTATCATCTCTATTTGCCAGTCCGATTCGTACGAGTTTTACCCTTGTTATAAATTTAAATGATTATCCTTCTACAATTACGTTCAGGACGTCGATGGAACAGGAGAGGACGTCATTACGTCAGTCTGTGGAGGTTGGAGGAAACACTACGTCAGCTTAACATCCCTGACATCCCCCACAGAGGTTATTTTGCTTTTCGATATGTTTTCAAATGTTAATATATGTTCATATTTTCACAAATTGTGTCTAATGTGTCTCTTGATTTGTGGAGAATAGGAAAAGGTTGTTCAAAATTGTGCTTTTTACTAACTGAAAAAAAACTTTACTATTTTCATCAAACTTTTTCTTCAAACAATGTTCTCGATGTTCATGCAAACATGTAAATAAGATGGGAGGGGAAAAGAATTTTTTGAATTTTGTTTCAGTAGAATATACACCATTTTCTTGAAACTTTAGAGCAAAATATAATATCAGGGCTGGGCACCAACAACATTAAGAATTTACTTAAGTCTGAGATTTGTCTCAACTCTGGCTTCTTAACCAATAAGAATTTAGTACAAGCTAGAATTTTCAGACTTAAGTAAATTCTCAAGTTTTATGGTGCCAGGGATGGGCACCATAAAACTTCAGAATTTACTTAAGTCTGAGAATCTAGTGTCTCAGCCAATCAGAATTCAGGATGAGCTGGATATGAGAATCTTTTCAGACTTAAGTAAATTCAAAAGTTTTATGGTGCCTAGCCCAGGTTCAGAAAATCAGACTTTAGGTGACAATTCATTATATTTATAATATACATTGTAAATAATCCTTTATTCGAATTTTTCATTAGAGCTTTGTCCTTTTTAAACCCATTAACCCCCGAAAAACAATAGACTTTTCATTAAATCAACAATTAAGGTGAATCTGAATATGTCTGTAGGGGTGAATGAGTGAACAGAGATAAATCTAGATGATTAATCCCTATCATGGAATTTAAGAGAAAACTTTGTAATTTTTCTATTACATTTTCCAGGCAAAAAGGCATCAGGACAGTTTCTTCAGTTGCTGAATTCGGCGATGGATAGTGCAGAAGATGCGGTGTCAGATTTTGAGGTAAAATATTTTTCTCGTGTTTACTGTTGTAGATTAAGTTCCCTATCTCTAATCCACCTGAAATATAGTTTACGCAATTTCCTAAATCTAGAAATTTACCCATTTTACACCTCATTTGGAAACGCTTTTTGTACTACATGTACTTATTTCTCCCATCATTCGCATATTTCCTTTTCAATTCCTTTTCCGGAAATGCAACGCCACTTTTTTCATGACGTCACACTCGCTTAATTCTTACGCAATGACAATCACGACGTTTTAACATACAAACATGAAAAAACGTCAAGGATGACAACACCGGCTTTAAATTTGAATGAAATTTGTTTGTTATCCCATTTTTGATGGACAAATCAGTGTGTAGAATTATGACTGAAAGGTCTGTGATGAGACCATCATGCGGTTCTTAGACTATTCCTACGCTTTTTAACTCTTATCCACGTGTATATTGTTTACAAATTGTGAAAATATGATACCCTTTTTAACAATGAGAGAAAAATCATCCCTCCATGATGACATTTTCTCACTTCTGTTATTTTCACTTATGCAAATACAGTTGAACCTGGCTATTAAGACCACCCAAGTAACTGTCTTAAACTGGTTCGTATGTTTAGGGTCTTGTTTTCGAGAATGTGTGACACGACGGGTGCCACGCGTGGAGCAGAAGTTGCTTACCCTTCCGGAGCACATGAACTCACCCCGGTTTTTAGTGGGGTTAGTGTTACTCTATTTTTAGTGGTAAGTGTATTTCTGTGCGTAGTGTTGTCTCCTTTTTGTTTTGGCCACGGTTTTGTCTGTCATTGACTTTTTGAAGTTGGAATGCCCCTTGGTATCTTCTACTTCACCCCTTTATGTATAGTACGTGAGGTTGAAATGGTGATGGCCCTTATTATGGGGTGATGTTCTAAGTGAGGTGTTTGTAAGGCGAGGTTCCACTGTAGTGTAGTGCGCTTCTGCAGCCAGAACGAGTTAAACGGATACTTGCTATTGGATATTCACACTGGGATATTTTTTTGTTTGTCAGGACACCTTGTCAGATGACGAGGAAATCAAGCATAAAGCACAGGAGATTGTACATTCTGTCATCGAGCACGTGCAAAACGTAAGTAGTTGTCCCGGTATAAAACAATTAAACCCTCATGAGGGGAGTCAAACTATAACAATTGCTTCAAAAGATGAGACATTTTATTTTATAATACCGAATAATTTCCATCAGTCTTGTATAGAGAATTCTGTTATAGCATCTATGGAGGTCCCTAATCAGAAATTCAAAGACACGGTTACCTTGCAAATGTTCTGTACTTTCCGCCAGGAAACATCTGAAGGATTTAGATGGAGCGGGGAATGTTGCAATATCCCACTACATTGTGTACACTGTTGATCGCCATTTACGATATTGCAAATTGTTTCATGTTTCTAGACTAGTGTCTGACCTTAAATATTAGATGATGGTATGGTAATACAGAATAATGGTTAAACTTCTGAGAATTGTTAGCCATGTACTGTAAATCCAGAAATTTTCGCGGAATTTTAGCGAATCAGCGGTCATATAATAATTCGCGATACTTTATTTTCGCGCTTGTGAATTTAAATTAATAATTTGTGTTGTTTGATTCATTTTTATATGAGGTTATATTTAGCGAGGACTTTATTTTCGCGAGTGAGTGCTCTCGCGTAATTACGCGAAAATAAAATTCTCGCGAATATTACTGGATTTACATTGCAGTAATGCACAAAAGTTCTTGAATGTTAATTAATTTAAATGAATATGCCTTATTTGAATATACAGGGTTGTTGTGTTTAAATGAAGGCTGTAGACGGTTGGTTCTTAAAACTTCCTCTACATCGTTTTTATAGACAACAGCCACTGCTCTGGGCTTGGCACCATAAAAACTGAGAATTTACTCAAGTCTGAAATTTTTCCCAAATACAGGCTTCCAGCGAATCAGAATCCAGTATTTGCTGGAGTTGAGAAAATTGACAGACTTAAGTAAATTCTCAAGTTTTATGGTGCCCATCCCTGATTATATATCTTCATAAATTGTGTCGTTTTATCAGGTCTACCCGGAATGTTTGGAAAAACAGGATGAGAATAAAGGTAAGATATACTCAGCTCAATCGTATGAGTTAAAATTACGACGCCTTTCACTTTTACCAGTAGTTGAAACCTAGCTTGATTCTTCTTTTGACTACTGTAAATCCAGTTTTATTTGCGAGTTTTATTTTCGCTTAATTACGCGAGAACACTTACTCGCGAAAATAAAGTGCTCGCTAAATATACAAACCGTAAATGAACATACACCATACAACATAACTTAATATACTTAGCATGCATACGGGCCACAATATAATGTCGCGAATAGTTACAAAACAAACAAATTCACCAAAATAAGGTTCGACGAAAATTTCTTGATCTACAGTAACCAGATTTTCTTTATAGTTATTTTTCCTGATTTGTTACACGTCTCTAAGATTTACATCACTCCTGTGGAATTGTGAAAAATTTGACTGACTTCATTTTTGTGACATTATACTCAAATCGCTAACGTATGAGCTACTACGCCCTTTAAAATTTTAAATTTGGTGAGTAAGGGAGATGGCCACAAACTTTTTGAAAAGCGAATTCACTTTTGCGTATGAAGAGATACATATAAAATACATTGGTCTATCGATGGCTAGGATTGAGTCAACAAAAATATTACATCTAGTTGGATTAAAAATTTCAAATTGTTATAACGGAAATTTACATAAATTCATATTACAGTTTACGGCATATTATTGTAGTTTTAACAGCTACTATCATGTTTTTCCGCCTAGAAGATATATAGAAGCTCCCGTATTATTTATGCTTTCTAATCCTTTCTGAGCATTTTCTTTTAACAATGTTGTTGTTGTTGTTGCGTTCTTGCTTAATGTCCCACTCAAGAATATTTCACTCATATGGAGACGTCACCGTGTGCCGGTGAAGGGCGACACATTTTGCCTTTGTTCGGTACTGCTGGCCGTAGAGTAGGGAGGGTTCTTTAACGTGCCAACACCGTCTTTTAACAATAATTTTAACTTCCCTATGGAAAAAGAGTCATTTTTTGAAAAGGGCATCATTCTTGAACACAAGAAATAATGGACCATCAATAGGCGAGGAGAATTAATCTCCCCATACCGTTTATCTTCTTCAAACTTTGTTCTTTCTTTCACTACGAACACGTTGATTTATAGATTACATAGTAACAGTTCTCTTTGATTTGTATTTTATTCTGAATTTTGCAGCAGTACGATTTGATAACGGCAGAACGGTTATTCCATCAAACAGACCCTCAGTCGACGTAGGAAATCTCCGTCCAGTCAGCGATCACGTGCTGACGCCGGCCTCATCTCCTTTTGTGTTAGCAAAACACACATCTGAGAAGTCACTGGAACTGAAAGTAGTAGAAGACCTTTTGTTACACTTGGTAGATGATCTCGACAACGATCGTCTATCGAAAGAAGAACTGTTAAAGCTTACTGAATATTCTATGGATATAATGAAAAAGAAGTCTGTGCAGGGACAGGATGAAGATTTCAGTGACGAGGTTAATGTCGATCAATCACCAGACGACCTTATTCAGTTCACCTTGAAGAAAATCCACAGTGATGTCAAATCTGGCAATATTGATCACGAGGACCTCACAAATTTTACGGCATCATTTATCAGTAAAGATTTCAAAGAGGACTATCCCTCTTCATCTCAGTCTAGTGTTATAGACCAGTTCATTGATGATACAATAGAGCAACTTGTACAAGACAATGATTTGATGACAGAATCTCCCGTGAATGATGCCATGCTGGATGACTGGATTGTTTCGACCCTGAGAGAAATAATAGATGACGTAGAGAAAGGCAGACTACCAGAAGACGTGGTATCCCAAATGGTGTCTCAAATGTCGGCGGAGATGAAAGTTGACCATGAAGAAATAGATAAGAACATGCTACTGGGACCTTTCATAGAACGTATCATTAACGACCTGAACAACGAGGAGAGCACATCACTATATAAGGTGGTGCATGCAATGGTGTCCTCGTATCACAACTACAAGCTAGCGGCAACGGAGTCCACGTCAGAATTCACAAATGCGTTACTCCAAAAAATCAACGAAGAAATTCAAGCTGGGAACTTACACGAATCAGAAGTCAACACAGCCGCCCTCAGTGATGTAGCATTAAAATTATCCTCTGCAACTTTAAGTTCAGATCAACTGCATAGTTTCACGTCTCGAATGGCTATAGTACTCGAGGAGCACGACCCTTCTCTGTCTCACACTGCCCATCGGATCGTTGACACTGTGTTGACCGAGGCGGTGGAACATTTGCAGAAAGCAGAGTTAAATGAGCTGAAGAAGATCTCAGCTATAGTAACGTCTTCTCTTCAAGAAGTAACTACTTCATCCGGGGAAGAAACCAGAGTGACGAACACGGAGGAACCTCCCTATCTAAAGAATATGTCTAGATTTGTCGTGGACACGTTGAAACTTGTGTGCAAGTGCCTAGATCATAGAGGATTTACAGAATCAGATATTTTAGATATGACACAGCTATACAGCAATATTGTACAAAGGGATAATATCTCACCAGACAACTGTGTCAGTCGGGAGAAAATGCTCACAAGACACATCGAAGAGTTGCTAGAGCTGATAGAAACAGGCAAGTGCGACGAAACAGATCTAGAAAGTCTTGGAAGATCGCTCATTAGTTGTGGAAAACGTCTTGTAGGATCTACTGGTATTGCATCCAAGACATCATCGGCTACTAGTAGTGTAGTAGCAAACGACGTTGTTTCAAGTTTAATCGAAACTTTGCAGACACAGATTAAGTCAGAGACACTTGATAAGGATTCAGTTAAGGAACTAGCCATTTGTATTCTAAAGTCAAAGACTTCGCAAGGATCAGCCGAGACTGTAAAGGAAAGTTTGTCGGAACAACGTCATCCATCACCCTGTGATTCCAAACTAGCCGAAGACTTTGTGCGGGCAACAATTGACGATATAGTCAGAGACATGGATTCCAGATTTATCGGTAGCAGCGTCATTTCTTCCATGGCAGTGTCAATTGTGTCTGCTCTGTCGCTTAGCGATTCTTTTGACCATACTGATCAGTTTAAGTCAGCAACGAAGAAGATTTTAGCCTGTCTAAAAGAAGATAGAATTTCTCGTTCGGATGCGAAGACAATTTTTTCGGTAATCCTTGAACAGTATTCATCAGGATTAATCTCTGAGAGCAGAGCACAAGATGTTTTCCAGGCGAGTCAAGCTACCACCTCCGATTCTTTCCTAGCTGAATCTTTGATCAGAGAAACTCTAAGCAAAATTGAGCGTGACATTGCAAGTGGAAATTTGAGCCATGAAGACTTGTTTTCTGTGGTCGAGAGTGCAAAGGAAAACGTCATTTCAAGAGGAAAAGTTTCAAGTGACATTGTCAACTTTTCACTGGCTATTTTACAACAGTTCATGTTTGATTTGAACACAGGGAAGATGTCTCTAAAGTCACTCACCCCTTTCTTTGAGATATTAGAAAATGACAGTACAGTAGGTATGAAAAAACTGTCTCTAGCGGAGGTCAGAGAGAAGTTGCATGCAATCATAGGTGACATAAGACACAGGAGATGTAAGTCGAAATATATAAGAAATATTGTCAAAGGGTTTTCGAAGAAAGAAATGAGAGCAAGGAAAAAGTCTTCTCCGGATGAGAGAGATCCTATAACCGCTCTTCATCACATTTTAGAGAATGTTCATACAGATATTCTCTCCAACTTCATAAGAGCCACACTAGGAAGTGTCATCAGCAACCTGTGTGAGAAAGAAGGTGAACAGGAGAGACCTGCAAATGAAATAATTTCAGATTATGAACTCCAGACTGCTTCATCAACAGTGGCTAACAAAGTCGTTCAGAATCTATTGGAGAGAATTGAAAATACCATTCTGTCAGGGCACCCTCTAACCTCTGACTTGGAATTAGAAGGATTAGAGCAAGAAGGAAGTGGTATAAGTGGTTTGAGTATCTCTAGACTCTCCTCACAGGAGATCAGTGGGATGATTCTGGATACTTTAAACAACATTGTATCCAACTTGCGGTTGGAGAAATCAATCAGTAGGGAAGAAAATTTAGCCTCGGAGGTCAATGCTCTTCAGACTCGCGTTTCTTCTCATCGCATTCATGACTTTATTCTAGAGAAGCTACAGGATATCGTCGAGAACATGCAAGAACAAATCGCGTTTGAAGGGAAAATTTCTGCAGACAGTAAAGAATTAAGAGACCACGATGATGAAATAGTTAGGATAAAATCCGCCACGGACGCACAAACCACCAAGTTAGTCAGCGAGTCTTTGAAAAGCGTTGTCAGTGATATGGCACTAGAAACAGAAAAACTTAGAAATGAATTAAGTGTCAATGATACAACATCTACATTGTCATTGGAAGCTGAAGCTGTTGTCATAGAAACGCTGCATAACATCATTGTGGACACAGATCAAGATGGTCTCAAGATGAGCAAAGAAAGCGAGGAGATGAAAGATAAATTGTTGATAGCAATGGAGGGCATTAAAGATTCTTTTGCCAAATGTAACAGTGTCCAAGTTCATCGTGCAATCTCTGAATTATTTAGGTCACAAGTACCCGACTTGGAGCAACGCGGGTGCGTTTCTGGTGAAAAGCTGGATACTTTCATCAAAACGTCCCTAGAATCAATTATCAGTAATATCAAAAATGGCAATATAAAATCAGAAAATGTAATAAATGCCGCGGGATCTAGTTGTCTGACTATAGAAGAATCCACACATTGCAATGTTGAAACTACATCTAGTGAGTCAAGCCTCTGTGACGTGAAGGAACGACCATCTCTTAGCCTTCAAAAGATGACCGAAATGACCGCAGAGATGCTCAAGGTGAAGAGTAATCTTCCTAGTACTTCAGAGCTGAATGATGAAAAGAAGACTGAGTCCGAAGACAGTTTGATAACTCAAATAGCAAGAGAGATATCTGGAATTGCTAACGAGGCATTGCACAAAACAATAAGTAATATTAAGAAGGAAAAATTGAGTGAAATAGAATTAGTTTCCTTGGCAACCGCCATTGCTGAGAGAAATCGTCATATGGAACGTTCTGAGTCAGACGTGACTGAAATACGAGCAACTGACAGTGGGATAAATGATTTCATAGTTTCTGTTCTTGAAAAAGTTAAGCACGACCTCGAAACGAATGGTCTTGACACGAATAATCTACCGTCTGTAACAAGTGGAATTGCTCAGATGACTGCATTCAAAGATAACCAAGTCGATGTAAGTTTAAGCGAGGTGTCGCATGTGAGCTCGGAGGTTATTATCGGTCTTGTAAAGGAAGTACTCTCAAAAATAGTTTGTAATATGTCTGAGGATGGAAGTGATATTGAACAATCTGGTAAAAAAGTATCAAAATCGGAGTCAATACAATCAGGCTCATCAGGAAATGGAAGCATTTCGAAACACAACGTCAATCCGAATGCTGCTGCAAGAAGACTGTCAGCAAGATCGGACAAAGAATCAGCTGGGCCTGCTTTGAAAAATACGTCCGTCGCAAAAATTCAATCTGCTCATAAAATGGTATCATCGGAGGATCTACAGCACATTTGTGTTAAACCAACAGTCAGGTCAGAGTCACTTTCGAAGTCACCACTCATGAACATGAAGACACACGCCACTGCAAGGTCAAAAAATATGAAATCTTCACCCAAGGTGGGTAATCATAAAAATGTAGCAAAAGGACTGGACAAGCAAGGCGAATGTCCACCTATACTAGGACCTGTAGGCGAGCGAAGGAAAACAAAATCTAGGGGAGATACAGCTAGTTCTGCCAAAGCGACACAAAAGACCCAGAATAGTAACTCAGAACCGGTACCGCTGACAAAGACAACAGGATTTAAGAGGGCTAAGACACCAACTCCCCCTCCACCTAAAGTTATAGGAGTACCAAGTCTCGGTAAAATGGTCCCAAAGCCACCCGCAACAAGCAAAGCGCCGGATCAAAGAAAAAATGCAAATGATGCTACTCGTCCAAACGGTAGGAAAACACAGGGCATCATGGCAAGTAATGATAAAACTATGGATCCCATTCAAAGGAGATCAAGTGCAAAGAAAGTAAAGAAGAATAGAAGAATAAATTCTGCATCTATATCCGACACCAAGTCACCAGCTAGGACTATCGACCCGGGACAAGTCAAGTCCCTCTGTGGATCACATAAGTTGTTGGTGAAGATCAATTTAAAGGAAAATCAATGGTAAGACTTATTATGTATTTTTTTTAAAGGTTTTTGTTGTGTTCTTTTTACCGTCCCACTCGGGAATCTTTCACTCTTATGGAAGCGGCACCGAATGCATCTGGGGGGTTTCAGATTTATATCTATGCTTGATACTTAGAACAATAAAACTGACGGATCTTTATCATGGCAACATTAACGTTGGTACGGACCTTGGTTTACACAGTCTAATCCGAAAGACAAAGGAAACCAGCTGCGCTCTGTAGAGATTTGAACGCAGGACCTCTAGATTCAGAAGCAAGCTTTTTCTACTGCGGAAGCACAGCCGCTTCACTAATATTTTCAGTAAAATATATATCAATACGTTTCGAAGCAAGTAAGGTACAAAAAAAATAACAAGGAAATTGTCTCAACATCCTTTCCCTCTCGCAAACAAAATCTATATAGCCTTTTCCGTTTCAGCATCCCAACTTATTTTGTTAAGTAAATAAAGCGCCAAGGACCTCAAAGTAAAATCATTCAGTAAGATAAACATTCAACATCAACCAGGGCTTGGTACCATAAAACTTAAGAATTTACTTAAGTCTGAGAATCTAGTCTCTGAACCAATCAGAATTCAGGATGAGCTAAATTTGAGAGGCTTTTCAGACTTAAGTAAATTAAAAAGTTTTATGGTGCCCAGCCCTGAACTCTGCTTGGCTGAGAAGCTGGAGTTGAGAAAATTCTCAAACCAGTAAATTCTAAGTTGTGTGGTGCCCTGCTCAGAATTCGACAAATCTCAAGTCCTCGTGTTCGGTGTTATGAAGCATGTGCAACAAATCCCAATCTATCTGGTAGTCGTCTGTCATCAAACCTTCATTTATTTCTGTACTGTTGGCACTGATTTCATCCGGTAAGAGTGACGTTATTGTATTGTATTGTTGTTTAACGTCCATCTCAAGAATCTTTCACTTATACGGAGAAGTCACCATGTGCAGATGAAGTGCGATAAGTTTTGCGTATTCTCAGCACTTATGGCCGTAGAGGAGGGAGGGTCTAAAACGTGCCGACATATTCTGTCACATTAGACACGGGACCTCGGTTTTTACTGTCTCATCCACCAGATAAGGACAACTTACCGCAGCATGGCTCGAATTCGAACACCGGGCCTCATGACATAAGGCGAACGCGCTAATCACTAGGTCACGGTGGCCCCTTGATGTCATTGTATCGAAGAAAATTACAACGCCACTGTATTATCCAAAACATCAATATAATGAAATACTGGGCTGGGCACCATAAAACTTGTGAATTTACTTAAGTCCGAGAATCCAGTCTCTCAGCCAATCAGAATTCAGGATCAGCTCGATTTGAGAAGCTTTTCAGACTTAAGTTAATTCACAAGTTTTATGGTGCCCAGCCGTGATCACATTGCTTAGAAAACAATTTCGCATACACTATATAGCTACTTGTTCTCTAATGGAACTACTTTGTAATTCATGTACCACGTGATACCCGATGACGTTTGTGCGGGACTTCGGCACTCTAGCGGGAAGATTTCGAAGAGTTATGTCCCTTTATCATCATAGATACTATATGCACAAACGTTATCTGGTATCACGTGGCACATGGATTTGTTCTATTATTTGCCATTCGTTTTTCGTTAGAAGTTCTTGCAATGGACTGAACAAGGCTGGGCACCATAAAACTTCAGTTTACTACATAAGTTTGAAAATTTTCTCAACTCCAGCTTGTCAACTAACCAGAATTCACAAAAGAATAAATTGTAAGACCTAAGTAAATTCTCAAGTTTTATTATGCCAGGCCCAGAGTGTTGTCACCGGGAAAACCAATGTGTCCATTGTATGAAGTATCATTCTTGTTATAGTCATTCTCATTAGTATTTATAACATTTTAAATTTCAGACACGAAACTCATATATTGGAATGAAGAAAGGGAGATTTGATTTACTTTTAAAATAAAATGAATTAAAGCACGAGATCCTCTTTGTTTCGTTTTACAATGACACTGACGTTAATAGTCATTATCAATGGAATTAATTCAAGTACTACGTGATAACGGATAAAGCTTGTGCGAGACTACTGTAAATTCAGAAATTTTCGTGGAACTTTATTTTGGCGAATCAGTAGTAACATATTTGTTCGCGACACTATATTTTCGCATATGTGAATGTTTACCCAATCGTCTATGCGTAATGGCACTTGCTTATGTTAGGTTAGAATATTAAGCGAAAACTTTATATTCGCGATTTAGTCATCTCGCGTAAATACGCGAAAATCAAATTCTCGCGAATAAAACCGGATCTACAGTGTATAGTTCTTCTATGATTACGAAAAGTTACTCTTCTTCACATTTGGAGATACTACAACACACAAACGTTAAGGGGTATCAAGTGGTACCTGAATACGGGAGTTTTGAGATTGTAACTCTTCTGCTCTTGGAGGCTTATTTGGACGTTGCATAACGAAGCAGGTGGGACTCAAAGTAAGCAAAGGGCATAGCATTACGTATAACATTTATTTCATTGTGGAAAAGAATGAAATTTGATCTCTAGTAGGTGAAGATACCTAGATGTATTCGTTTGATAACGTTGAAATGAAGTATATCTTAATAACAATGCTGATAGGCAGATACACAAGTAGTTATCAACAAGACCAGTCCCACATCCCTGCATACTTGGCCAGCTAATCGTGTCTTCACGTTGAAGAGTTCTACAAAGGGAAAGTATCTTAAAACCGACGTATTAGTTCCTTTGCATACACCATCTGATGCATATAGGACAAATTCGGACCTGGCTCTTCGTGTGCTTTTTGACGTCAATTAATCGAGACGTCATAATCAAACATGTTTGACGAACCATTTACTTGTGATATCATAATAGAAAAGTTTGCCAAAAGGTACCGTGTCGGGCATTTGGCGTTAGGTCAGTCTGGGAACCATATTTCTACCATAACACG
>JACSZP010024743.1:0-16161 GCA_016161895.1 Pinna nobilis
TTCTTGAGTGGGACGTTAAACAACAACGCAACAACAACAACAACGTTTTGGCCGTTACAATCACTCAACTTGTCATGTTTATTAGAACTTGAATTTTGGAACATCGCTTGGTACTATTGCAGATTTATTCGAAATCTAATTGTTCGATGGATCAATTAAAAAATTGTTACTTCATTTATTAAAGTCAAAATAGGAAACTCACGAATATTAAATTTTAGGTTAGACAAGCAGTCGATACGCGTGTTGAAAAATTTGTTAATCCTCTCTATATATAATCTCCTTTTTAAAGAAATTCCTTGCGGGAATGAATTTGGTTTTTTTTTTTGGGGGGGGGGGGGGGGGGGGGGNNGGGGGGGCTAATGATTTGCTGTGTCCATTTCTTGGGTTTTATAGTTGAGAGTAAATATAAAAGGAAAATGAACAGTCTAGGATACAGGGAAAAATTGACAAAAAAAAAATCGGCCACTTTCAATTTTGGTAAGATTATTATATGTGTAGCAGGAACTGGGCATACCAGAACAGTTATCTCAGTTGGTAGAACAGTCGCGCGCTTTGCCGCGTTAGGTCTGGTATCGAGTGCCAGTTTAACCGTATTCCTCCCCCAATTAATATAAAAAATCTCAGTTGACTTTAATAAGATAAGTGTGTTTAGGGAAGGGATAAAGCGTGTTAAATAAACGTTCAAATATCAAATATACCTGAAGTATGCTTAGAGGATGGAAATAATGTTCATAGAGTATGATCTCCCCGAGGTTAACGTAGTTGGTGGACATTTATCACGGGTCAAAGGTCTACAACTTTATTCAAGTAGAAAAAATTCTGACTACTTGAGTAGGACAGTTGTCGAAACATATTAAGTACATATTTTCTATTATCTTAAGAATACCAAGTGGTATTTACATAAACGTTGTACAACAACCAGGAAGATTATACATGGTATATACTTATATATGTATGATATCAGATACTGATAAAGCTAGTCGGAAAGGCTTGGCAAAAGACAAGTGCCTTCTATGTTGCCTAGCGACACAGGGTGTGGGAAATGAATCATAAAGAATGTTCAAGTTCCAATTAAGTTTAATGTACGTCCTGAATAACGTTGCCTACAATACTTCGTATCCTCATAATATGAGAAATAAGTTTTCATTTTCAAAGTTCAAAAATTTAAAACACGTGACATGAGTTAGATATTCTTTTGCGGCTTTCAATCTTAAGTTGAATTTTTCTAGGGAAAGCAGGCCAAAGAGAAGCAGGACTCCACTCCTCGCCGAATTGTATTTACTTGAGTGTCGAATTTGATACAAATGGTATGGCTCTCTGCTATGGATGCGGAACAACGGTTTGGCAAGACAGGCTGAAAAACTCATCTTCATCACGATTATACCAAATTAAAATGTCTTTGAATTTCTCATTATATTAGCAGTAGCTGCCTTGTTTGGTTGATGACTTGATATAGAAAAGGATGACAGCTCTGAGATAAATTTTAGAGATACCAAAACCAATGATGCATGCTAATACACTTTTACTTGCGTTTTGTATATGTCACCTGACCTTTGTTAGTCATGCTTATCAGCCGAGATTCGGAGTTTGCTGTCAAAATCTTGGAAAAATCGCAAAAGGTTAACTAAAATATAATACAAGTCATTCATTTTATACCGATAGAGCGAAAGCCCCTCCTAATTTTTACAACTGCAATACAGCAATATCAAGAAGTGCACTTTCAATTAGTATTCTTGTCTTGGAATCATTGAATAAATATTTCATTTGAATCTAAATGTCCGCGGTCAGATAATTTTAAAACTCGCTAATTCCCAACGTATTACACTTACGTATTTTTGCTTTCTTAGTGTTTTACATTTCTTTACTTTTATTAATCTCTCTCTCTCTTTCTTTCCCCCTCTCTCTCTGTCTCTCTCGTATTTATTGTGTAAATATCGGTTTCTTAAATTTGGTGTACATCGATATTAGCATTCGATCATGTAGTATCTTAGTAGTATACTATTTGTGCATGTTTGTATGTGTTTGCCAGTTTTAATGCTAGCCATGTGAATTACTTGTCTTAAGTTCAGTTCTTAAGTTAAGTGAATACTTAAAAGTCCGGATGAAGGGACAGGTCATCCAGAAAATTTGACTTTATTATTTTACATGTCGTTTGTCATTTTAGTGTTTTATATATTTCGTCTCATTACCGATATCTATTTCTATAGCTCTGACATCAGTGGATAAGCAGTGTTGTTTTACTTTAAGTGTGATAGAGTTTACAGCTTCCATGATGCGGATACATTTCAGGTTATCATTATAACGTTGTAACATTTTCTTTAAGTACAAATTCTCTCTTTATTTTTAGTTTCCCTTATATAGGATTATCTATCAGGGATTTCATTTTTACGTTAATAATATTGGTGATAAAAACGCAGTCAATAGAACGGGTTTTTATGATAATATAATCTGCCGGACTCTCATTCCTACCTTCCATCGTTTTTTCCGGGATTGACAAAAACGGGAGGTAAATCTTACCAGCTAGCTTCAGTTGTTGCATTGTTCAATAAACTATAACCCGGTCGATTTGTTTTTTTATTGCGGGTTATCTGAAAACAACTCAATACGTCGGTTTTGAGATACTTTCCCTTTGTAGAACTCTTCATCGTGAAGACGCGATTAGCTGGCGAAGTACATGTATGCAGGAAGGTGGGACTGTTCTCGTTTGATAACTACGCGTGTATCCGCATATCAGTATTGTTATTCAGATATACCTCATTTCAACGTTATCAAACGAATATATCTAAGTATCTTCACCTACTAGAGGACGAATTTCATTCTTTTCCACCATGAAATAACTGCTATACTTTTGTGGTAATGAGATAATCTTTGCGTATTTGAACAACAGTCCCACCTGCCTCGTTATGCATCGTCGAAATACGCCTCTAAGAGCAGAAGAGCTACAATCTCAAATCTCCCGTATTATGTTAATATTTGTTTTTGCCCTGGAATTTGGACAGAACGTTAAGGGATTTTTTCATGTGCCCAACAGTGTCAGGGATCTCGGCTATTAAGCTTCAAACAGTGATCTTTGCGGTGCGCCAGATTGAGAGCCGCCGTGACTCCGTGGTTTACGTGTTCGCCTACAGGTCGTGGGTTTAAATCCGCTCAACGGAAGCGGCTGACTTTTTATACCCTTTAGATTAGACATTAAAAACTTGAGGATCCGTTTTTGAGACACACCATTAAGACCATTGTCGATTTTGTTTTTAGGCCATACTTTGAGTGATAATTGCATCGGTTTCTTTACGTATTATCGATATCACTTCACTGAAAGGACCAGAACACTACCGTTTTTAATTTCACCCCACGAGAAAAGAAAAACCTGGGGAAATAAAAAAAAATTGTTCTGGACCCTACCTCATATTGGTGTTTTGTACAAAGATTTTAGTAAGGCGGAAGAAAAAAGCTTATCATACCAGAGACATATAATACAGATTTATATTTATATGTCTTTGATCGTACTTAGACAATGCCAATATTTTGTTTTGACCGGAAGTTGTAGATGCATAATAACTGTAGTATAACAACTCACAGAACTGGAACGAAACGGTGTCTCGAAAGTCCCGTCTTGCAAAAAGACAACAACGTACACAGCCACCTTATTCATTCGAGGTTACGTACACATCACGTGCGAACTTTCATAGTTCACAATACATATACATTGTTTTTTTGAAAGTCTGGATAGGAGGAGCATACTCTAATTGGGCAATAATGTGTAAGTGGACAAAGCCTGTACCAATTGCAATTTGCACAATGCATTATTAAATTAACTTGAAATTTATACCATGTGTTCAATTATATCCACACTAATTTCACACGAATATTTTACGCAGAATTTACGTGAAACTAAAGTCACGTGTTCGTGAATTGCTAATCTGACTGTTCATTTCCCACATCTAATACTGATTTCATTTATCATTTCCACCATGTTATCACAAACTGTCATTTTGAAGGTCATATATACAATGATATAATCTGTTGTGTGTATAAAACTACATACAACAGGAATAATTGATTGTCCATTTTATCATGACATCAATGTGACATTGTGAAAAATTATCACAATTTTATTGCAAGATAATTTTATAAACCCCATTGCATGAAAATCATGTAATTTTAATATTCATATAAAAACCTGTGAAAATTTTCACATGAATTATTATCATACGAAATTTTTCCATGATGTTCATATGATTTTCGCATGAATATAATGCGTGACATTTTTCCGTGTCATGTGTATTAATCGAACAACGTTTCAGCTCACAAGTTATCAGCCAGGGTTGCTAAACACAAAGATATTCTGCATTCAACCGTATGCAATATTTAATCTCTTTTAAATTTAAAGTTGATGTATTTTCATTTCTTATCCCTAAAATTTAAAAAAACAGGTGTGATGTAAAAGAAAGAAACAAGAAATGAATCTTTGGCCATGCTGAATGTCGTAGCCGGAAATTGTCGCTCCCTATTAGATAATACGATTATTCTTCTTTTCACAACTCAGTGTTTGATAAAATGATATCCGTGTTTTGCATTTCATCTTCCAATCAATCGAACTACGAATCCCCGCAGCAGAAACAAGTTGGTATTACAGGGGTTCCAGAATGGAAGGTTTAGGGCCTAGAGTTTTTATCTTCTGTGTATTAGCATCCTCATTCTAACTTCTTGTCAATCATGACCAAAAGTTTAGTTTTACCTGTAAATTATCATGACGAAGTTTTGACATATGACTGATAAGTAGTGGGGATACTATTTATTCAAATAATGTAAATAATTACTTAAAATCTAGAGGAAATCACTCTTTTAGCTTGGTTCCTCACAAACGTGCATGTAATTCATCTACATTGTGTAATTCATTTTTGTCATCAAACATAAAAGAATTATGCGATGTAGGCAGGTTTATGAAGAGTACTTTAGTAATTAGAAAATATTATGTACACGTATGCAGCTGACCTAGCAATATACATGTATGTACATGTGTATATGTGTAGTTACATTTACATTGTTTACAGTCGTTTAAAGACGATAAATATCAATATGCACAGTCTAACATGCTTTAAGAGATCGTCCAAGGGAGAAAGAAAATGAAAAGAAAAAATATCACACGTGACAGCTGCTTTCTTAATGCAAAAGATTTGTATAGGAAAAAACTACTTTTGGAACCATATGCATATACATGTACATGTATTTAGGTCACAGAAGACAGGTAGTCCTTGAACTCTGGGTTGTTTTTTAGTAGTTGGACTATTTTAAGAATGTTGTTGTTGTATTATTGTTTAACACCTCACTCAAGAATATTTCACTCATATGGAGACGTCGCCGTGTGCCGGCGAAGAGCGACATATTTTACCTTTGCTCGGCACTTATGGCCGTAAAGCAGGGAGGGGCCAACAAATACTGTGACACGGGACCTCGGTTTTTACTGTCTCATCCGAAAGACGGGGACGGCCAACCGCAGCGTGGCGCTTCCGGGATTTGAACTTCGGACCCTTCGGTTCGAAGTCGAACAGGCTCACCAATCGGCCACGGCGGCTCCTCCTATCAAAAAATCATGTCCATGTTTGGTTGTAAGCTAGATCTAGACTGCCTCTGACTAATAACAATTAAAAAAATCAATTCCATTAAAACAACCAGGAACCAATTTTGGATTCCCCGGTATATTTGTGTTTTTGGCTGAATGAGAAACCGGATATTTGTTTTAAGATTTTATTTTCAAAACATACGTTTTTGACATTTACTCATCCTAAGAACTCTGTATAAGTATAAAGTATTTTATAATTGCTTCACACTAAAGTCACGTTACTTGAATGAAACATCCTGTTTGAAAAAACGTGTTTATCTTCCGCGTGTTGCTGTATATTACTTTGAAGTAAAATCTAATGTTGTTGCCAGTTTGTTTTACACTATTTTCAGAATCGTGTTAGTTATATGTTGTTGTTGTTGTTGTATTATTGTTTAACGTCCCTTTCAAGAACATTTCACTTATAATATGGAGACGTCACAGTGTGCCGGTGAAGGGCGACAAATTTATACTCGGCACTTATGGCCGTAGTGTAGGGAGGGTTCATTAACGTGCAAACACATACTGTGACACGAGACCTCGGTTTTTACTGTTTCATGCCAAAGACAAGGACGACCAACCGCGGAGTGGCGCTTCGCGGAATCGAATCCCAGACCTTTCGATATACACGTAGTATGTGTGTGTGTGTGTGTGTGTTAATAATTTATAAAAAGCGAAATATCAATGATTCCTCTAGAGTATGCCAAAAGTAAATGCGAATGATGATTTAAATAAAACTGGAAATGTAAATACACTAAAAATGACGCCTTCCTTTTATCTGATGGTCGAAGTTTGGTATGCTGTATAAAACGAGAAAATGGCAAATCACTTTACGTGTCAACGAATATATTATCGGAATGTTAAAGATTAAATCGTTTTCCCTGTCATGCTCGATAAATTTAAATCAAGGTTAGAGTCTATATTTGAGTAGCAACATTCCATCGACAGTTGCATGCTTTTTTATGTCTTTCAACGGTATAATAAGTTTTTTTAAAACGTGGCAGGCTACTGTCAAACAAGTTGGTATTTACCGTCTCGGTTACAGTCAATATTTCACCAATTCTATGGTCGTTATAACCACCTAGTTTGCCAATATTATCTGTCACTTGGTCGAATGCTTTTTGAGGTGTAAATACTAATTGTTAGACCGTTTTTCACACACTAATTTTCACTCCGGGTTATTCCGTTTACCTGATCAAGACATATAGCTCACGACGGATGTGACAGGTCGACAGCAGATGTTTATTCCTCTCCTCCTAAGCACCTGATCCCACGTCTATTATATCCAGTTGTCCTTCTTTGTCAAACTCTGTATTTTGTATTCCTCATTTCTTCATTTGTTCTTTACCTTTGGCTTTGCACAACGCTTAGGATGCATACATCTATTGCATTGATTTGCAATGTTATTTTTTTAATTACTGTATTACTTTTATTGTACAATGAATACGTCTTGTGGCAGTACCGGCTAATACTCATAAAATTACGTTGTGTGGTAGTACCAGCTAAAGTTTAATGAATAAACCTTGTGGTAGAACCGGGTAATGTTTGATGAATACGTCTTGTGGTAGTAATGGCTAATACTTATAAGAATACGTCTTGTGGTAGTAACGGCTAATACTTATAACAATACGTCTTGTGATGGTACCGGCTAATACTTATAACAATACGTCTTGTGGTAGTACCGGCTAATACTTATAACAATACGTCTTGTGGTAGTACCGGCTAATACTTATAACAATACGTCTTGTGGGAGTACCGGCTAATACTTATAAGAATACGTCTTGTGGTAGTACCGGCTAATACTTATAAGAAAACGTCTTGTGGTAGTACCGGATAATACTTATAAGAATACGTCTTGTGATGGTACCGGCTAATACTTATAAGAATACGTCTTGTGGTTGTACCGGCTAATACTTATAAGAGTACGTCTTGTGGTAGTACCGGCTAATACTTATAAGAAAACGTCTTGTGGTAGTACCGGCTAATACTTATAAGAATACGTCTTGTGGTAGTACTGGCTAATGTTTAAAGAATACGTCTTGTGGTAGTACCGGCTAATACTTATAAGAATACGTCTTGTGGTAGTACTGGCTAATGTTTAAAGAATACGTCTTGTGATAGTGTCGGCTAATATTCGGTAAAAATATCTAGCGGAAATACCTGCTAATATTGATGAAACATCCAGTGGTAGTACCAGCTAATATTTGGAGAAATGCGGCTTGTAATAGAATTATTGTTCCGTGGATGCGTTCTTTGGAGGTAACGGTCGTACTTATATATGTTGAATACGTTATTTGACTGTACTGAATGACGTATGTTTGTATAATACGTCATTTGGCAGTACTGGTTGACTATTTTTTGTTGAATACGTCTTTTGGCCGTACTGCCTGACTAGTGTGTCTTGAATACGTTATTTGGCAGCACTGACTGACTATTATTTCTTGAATACGTCATTTGGCAATAAAGATGTTTTATATTTACATCAAGCAGTTAAAGATGTATATATAACCCTATGCTCATCCATTTTGATTATATAATGGCATATTGTATATCTACTGCAGGTTCTATCTGGGAATCATTATGATTTGCTGGTTAGACGCATTATTGTCGATTCACTAATTACAAAACTATTTTCTTAATGACAGGAACAACTTATTAACAATAGTCACGTGATATATCTTTAGCCAACCACGAAAATTCCAGTCGTATTCGGTATTCACAAGAAGTTTCATTTGGAAGCAAAATATTGCGCATCTTGGCTGAAGTTAATGAAACAGATTAAGAGATGACGTAACAAAAAGTTGTATTTTCCTGTCCATGAATACCTAATACAATCCTGACCGATAGGTAAAACTCATGACATATAAAACTGGGTTTGCCAATTGTAAACGGAAGCTATTTTTGTATAAATATTCAGAAAGCTTAAGACATTGCCGATGTGATGAAGAAGAGCACTTCATGAGAGATTAAGTGAAAGTTTGACAGATGTTGTTTAAATCGTTATCTTTGTTATTTTGTTGTTCCGTATTGTTACATGCAATGACGACCAGGAAAGCAGGTTGTACAACTTATCATTTACACTATCTTTAACTGTAATTTACACGTGTATTTTAGACAAACCATTTACTCGAGTTAGAAAGTGCTATCTTATTTTAAGTCTTAACTTTTTATTCTTATTCAATACATTTATTTACAGTTCCATCGACCGTAGATATGAACACACGAAAAGGGGCCCCGAGGGCAGGCATCATCAGCGACCTCTCGAATATGCTTTGTCGTGCATGTTGTACTCGCCCGCCTGGTGAACAGAATCAGTGCAAAAAGATGTTGTGTTCATTTCCAGACATGATTTGTGATACAGTGAAAGGATAGAATAGTTACGCATACCTTTAACACACTTGTGATGCATTGTTCAAAATGAAATATGAAATGACTCAAAAATATATCCTCTAGTTTCTAATGACTAGATGGGAAAATGTGCAATAATTTTTCTACAAAAGTTATTTCTATTTTACGAGTACGGCAGAAGAAGATATTCCTTTATAAAAAATTGTGGTGATCATTGTTTTAGTGTTCAGTGCATTGCTGTATCATGTCACTGCATGTGCCTTATTTTAAATGGAGTGCTGCCAAAATATTTATATGATATAAATGCAAATGATCTCATGGTAAGTTATATTCAACTTGCTGTTAACATTTAATGCCGTAAACAAAAATCAGCGCTATACAAGAATAAGAACAAAGTCGACGTCCCAAGAGTAACATCTTTTTTAAGTTTCATCTGATACATGTAACAGTATATATACATCGGAAATTCTTGTGGTCATTATAATTATCATACAAATAACTCATTATCGTATATATGTATGCCAATGTATTACGTGGCGATGGGGGCTCCCACGACTCTATAGACCACGTGTCCATCCTCTGATTGTGACGTCATGGGTTCAAATCCGCACCGCACTGCTGTTGGTTTATCCTGCCCTTCATAGGAGACATTATAAACTGAGGGCCCGTGTCATAGCGGATATGAACACGTTAAGTATTTGCTACAGCAGTTCTTGGATTTTTCACTGAAGAATGCATTGCTCATTCGAAATTGGGCTTTATTTACCTATTAAACGCTGGCCGCGTTTTTCTTATTATCCCACTACATACACAACATTAAGGAAAATATTTTAATGATATCATTCAGTTTAACAAGTTATCATTCAATAGATACAACCATGATAATATTGGCCTTATAATCGACATGCTACAGGTTTACCGAGTAAAAGACAAAATAAAATAACATTAGAATCAAATATTTGATTGTTTCGAGCATGTCTTAGCATTCCCTCATATTGACTGAAGGATAGAGCATGATTTAAAGCGTTAATGGAACAAACATGCCACAGCCATATCACATCTCGTTCAAATTACGCCACTGAAAAAAGTGAGGTCCCTGAGGTTTGACTACACGATTGTTAGACCTTATTTACACACCTATTTTGACTACGTATAACTCCGTTTACCTGGTCAAGATATAAGGCACACGGCGGATGTGACCGGTCAACAGGGGATGCTTATTTCTTCTGGGCACCTGATCACATCTCTGGTGTATCCAGGGGTCCGTGTTTGCCAAACTCTTTATTTTGCATTCCTAATAGGAATTATGTGATCAATCACAAATCCATTACATTTACCTTTACCTTTTCACGAGAACATTGGTGTGAAGAAGAGCTATGGAAATTTATAAACCGTCGCTAACTATTTATGTATATTACAGTTTGATGAACGCGTGTACTCTTTCTGATAAGTTTTATATATGATTGTGTGTATGTTTGTATGTCGTGTATTCGTTATGTAGGAATTGATGTTTTAATGCAGCATGCATATATCGAGTTGATTGTTTGTTATTAAACATTTTAATTTATTATTAGAAAGTGTTTGTTTTTATTTTCAGTTCTGGTAAACAATAGATTTTTAGATTTTTGAGAATCAGTGATATTATCTTTACATTAGGGTACCATGAATGCTATTCGATAGTCTATGGCTCTGATGTAGATTATTTATCTCACCAAGCATACCAGGCTGTGGATACGAGTGTTACAGATTTAGTAGATTATTTTCTGTCCTTGATGAGATGCACATTAAAGATCTAGCATAGCAAGTTAATGATGGCAGACGGCGAACAATACAATACTTAGCAAACATTTTAAAAAATCTTAAGCATGTGCATGTATTAGCTTGCCACTGTCACAGTAATAAATCGCTGATACACATAGAAACTGACTATACTGACTGGTGCTCGGTACTCGTGACCGTTGAGAGGTCAGAAATCTTTAGTTTTCAGACACCAACTGTGATACGGAGCCTTAGTTTCCAATGTCCCATGCTAGGACACTAACTCCGTGGACATTCCGTCCCGAGGCGAACCCCGGACCTGACCGTCTTTTCATTTGAAAGAGGACTGTTCAATGTATGTGACTTGATTTGTGACATAATACGCGTTCTTAACTTCATCACATACTGTAACTAAGAACACATGTTACGAAATATTGTAGGTGCCTTTTGTAATGAACATTTCTATCAGCTATCTACTGCATTAAACTACACTTTTAAACATAGAAATCCGTGTTAATTTACAAAACCGCTCCTAAAGTCACTTAACTTTACTTAAAGGAAATGTGTACAAACAATCTTTAGGTACATCCCCTTCTTTATTCCTGCTTTTTAAATTAAAGAGCCTCAGCAAGGATGACTGAAATCAGTTTGCAAGTCGTGTTTGTTCCTCTTTTGTGTTACAAACAAATTGCTTATGATTATATTTGTGACTATATTTGAAGTTTGTTCTGTAAATCATCAATCAATCACCGTCTCACCAATCAAACACCGCCTCAGCAATCAGACAAGCTCCTTTTTACAGCTTCAAAATAAAACATTCATAGAAATCTAATTATATGTTAGTAGAATTTAATATACCCAGATCAGTTTTATTAACTAAAGTGGTCTAATACGAAAATCATGGATACCAGAGGGACTCAGGGGTCGCCGTGGCCTAGTGGTTAGCGTGTTAGCCTTCTTTTGGTGAGTTCGTCGGTCGAATCCTAACCACCTTGCAGTTGGAGGCTCCTGTCTTAAAGGTGATAAAGTAGAACATGGGATCCCGTGTCACTGTAGGTGACGAGACGTTAAAGAACCCTCTGTGCTCAATGGCCAGGTGTCGAGCATTTATCGCTCTTCACCAGCATACGGCGACGTCTCCATAAAAAATAAATATTTTTGAATGGGACGTTAAACAACAATATAACTGACCTACCAACTGAGAATAAGAAGACAATATAGACTTTGGTCAATATTGGACAAACATGGACTGCTGAAAACCCAGAAGCGGAATCAGGTGCCGTGGAAGTTTAAGCTTCAATGGCCGATCTTGTCACACCGCCGCCAGTTCTCTTCTAAACTGTAACAGACGAATAAACAGCCACAATCTGACAACGTAATTTAACATTAAAATGCTGTTTCATCTGTAGCTATTTCAATTATCAGTTATCGTTTATGAGTGCTCTAAATTTTCAGAGACTACCATATATGAATATACCTGTATTTTTTTTATATGTACGTACTTTTATTTTCGCATAAATAAGATAATTTAAGGATATGTGTGAGATTATCCTTATGTCCTCTCGACACTTACGGCTTTTTAATAGTACGTTTGTTGATAATGTCAACATCTACTGTGACATTGTTACATAGTGACACTCGGAATTGACCAATTTACATAATAACTGTTATGGGTTCTAATTTAAAGAAACAACCCGCGCATGAAAATATCGAATTAAGAGTAGTTCCAAGAAAGTACATGGTGTTATTGTCGTTCTTTGTGTATGCCTAAGAAACACACCGACATGGGACCTTGCTTTTAAAGGTTCCGTGTAAACGACTCTCGCATTTATTGTTCGAGTTCTCTTAACCCGGACCAGGTGGGAACTGTTTAAGATCATTGAAAGTGTCATCCAAGTGCAGGGGAACTTCGCTTAAAAGTTTCGCTTAATATGTGACGCAAATGAAACATGTGATTCAAAACGAGAAAAATGAATCTTATTTACGTGATTTTATTATCTGTGATACTCAAGGCGTGTCGTTTAGATTTTTTTTCTGAATTATTGAAAATAAAGATATTAAATCTGCTTACAATCAATACTCATCTATTGGAAATATTTTATTCAAACGAGGCAATACAGATTTACTCTTGACGTTTAAGGAGGAGGCTGTGTGATGTTTGCCTGGATAATTTTACTGTATTGCTGTTCTTCCCTCATTTGCGCTGCACCAGACACAACCACAGGTTGTTATTAATTTTACTTCTGTATTCTTTAATATTTTTTTCTCTTCATAATTCCTTGTTTCATAGCGTAAAGTGTATATATATACATATATCATGTTCTATGTAAGTCTCTGACTATTAAAGTTAAGCAATAGTTGATTATTTTCCATTTAATATTCCCATGTTAAGTGATTATTCATATGTAACTTGATTCTTATGTTAACTGATGTTTACCAGCCTACAGTGATGACCTTGTACCTGGATGGTCGAACTCTTACTTTTTAAAGCCATTTGCTGATAGCTTGTGACGTCTAGTTTTACAGTCGCATAATCACATGATTTACCGTTATAGTATATCATTAATACATGTGATGAAGAATATGTTTCCCTTGTCGTACTCCTATTCCCATCCTTCTATACTCGTTTATGACCGTTACCAGACGGGACTTATTCCTAGATTCGAAACAATTGTGGCACGGCGGGCTAATGCCGTGCGTTGAGCAGAAGTTGCTCAGTTTTCCAGCGCACCTGAATCCGCCTCCGTTTCTCGGCTGGGTAAGTGTCCTCTAATTCTAGTTTTATGTGTTATTGTACGTACCACTCTGTTTAGTAGTGTCTCCTATTTATTTTGGTCATGGTGTTATCTGCTGTTCGAATTTTGAATGTCCCTTGGTATCTTCAACTGCTTTCAGAGATATTGAGATAGTTTAAAGACCATTTATTTTCTTTACAGAAGATGGACCGAGACTATTACAGCTTTCTGAACAATTATCTGAGATATTTTGTGACTTGTGTTGCACATATCCTGTGGCTGAACAAGAAGACTGTGGGAAAAGATTATGTGGTTCGTCCGACCTACTGTGCCTAACACAAGACGATTAGTTCTTTCTGTTATTCAAATTCTAGGATTTTAAGGGTGAACATTCATTGGGATTCCACAACGTAAGAACGAGAGTTTAATGTGTTGGAGAGCAATAAAAATGAAGAAACACGGAGGGAATTCAAAATCAGAGTGAATGCAAATCATACTTAGATATGCTATGACAGCTGTTATCGGATGCTGCAAAACAGGAAGATTGTCTTTCCAACTCAGTTTTTAAAACACATCGTTTATTTCAGTTAAGATAAAGATGACTCTTACCATTATGGTATTATAGCCAAATTGGATGTATTCTTACATATCTCTTGCATTAAATAATTGTTTTCATTTAAAATTATATACTAACACATATACTAACAGAACGATTTAACAAAAGAAACATATAACATTCGGTGTTTTATTAGTTGCTTTAAAATTTATCAAAAAACAATCAGTCGACTCGTAGCGGTCGAATTTCTTAAAGAAGACAGATTTTTCTGCAGTTTTCATCTCTGTGTCAACAAGGGTATTATGTGCATAACAGTTTGAATAATTCTATTTTAGCAGGATTATTTGACTCGCAACATTCATTTTTAATGCGCAGTGATTGGGAAAGAAATAGTTGTCGCATATGTATATAGTTGTCGTACGAATTCTATTTTTTCACACAGAAGATGACTATTCTAACCAGTATTTCATGGAAGCGATATAAACACAGGTATAGCGACACGTGTAAGCTATTTATATAAAAGAGTATTATATTTATACAAGCCCTGAGTATCTGCAAAAAGGATATTCATTTTATATACATTTAAGTCAAAATAAAGAACATCTGCACAAGCCGTATGAATGAATGAAAAACTGTATTTCACGTCTAACTAAGCACACATTGGTTAATTTGAAGTTATCTAAGGTCTACAAGATTGACACTAAGCATACCTCTGTCTCAATATTTTGTACAAAAGTAAAATTTCCGAATAATATGCGAGACTCTGAATCCTATATATTGAGAAAGCCAAAGCACAAAATACGATCTCATAACGATGACATTTGATCATCTTTAACGGGGTAGGACCAAGTGTCCGATAGAAGGCAGCGGTCACTATCTCTTTACCTAACGAAACGCTCTCGACTTTGAAAAACTTGTCATTCTTTAGTGTTCTACTTCTAGATATGAAAGGGAGACTGTACAGATCAATATATTGTATGATAATAGTAATTTCATATAAAATTACTTAAAGCTGTACGGTATGATTTTTACCGATAAATGTTACGATTTAGGAAATAGGCATGTGGTAAGGACACTTACAGCCACATTATTCTGATGTAAATTGGTATGATATAAACTTATAAGCCGGTGTGAAATATTGAATAGATGAGGTACATGAATATAAACAGAAACAAAGTACAATTTCACTACAACGTGTTTTGTGATCATTGAAACGTTTCAACAAAGGTGTCACATCCGGCATCATAAATCTAAACTTCAGATTTCCTATTCGTGATACTCCTACGCTATCTGGAGAAGCCTATATTGTAATTATTGGGAAATGAATTATTTCCTGATTAAATCATCCATTTGACTTCTGTCGGTCAAAAACAAATATATTTTCATGTAAGTACCATAAGCTTTCATTCTGTGGTGGTAAACTTTTCCGGTGACATTAAATACAAGACGTCTAGTCACAATAGGTTACGGCACGTTGAAAATAACTCACTAAACTTTCAAAATAACTCAGTGTCTGATAGTTATAGGTGCCAATGTTATTGTTGTATAGTTGTTTAACGTCCCACTCAAGAATATTATACTCATATGGAGACGTTACCATATGCCGGTGAAAGGCGACAAATTTTGCCCATGCTCACCATTACTAGGCTGTAGAGCGGGGTGGGTTCTTTAACATGGCAACACTTACTGTGATACAGGACCTCGGTCTTTACTGTCTCATCCGAAAGACAGGGACGGCCAACCCATAGGTGTCAATATATGCATAGTATATTTAATAAATATTCTTGAGTCAAATTCTCAAATGGGATGTTTTCAACTACAACAGAAACAAAGTACAAATAGATAACAACTTCTTTTGTGATCATCGAAACGTTTCATTAATTTTGATATATCCGGAACCATAAATGTTAATTTTAGTTACTTTTTATCTTGATACTCCAACGTCACATGTAGAAGCATGTGTCCACGTGTACAAGAGGCCGGAACTATGTCTATAAATAAAAATTTAGTACCACACATGTTCTAGTATAATTTATATATATATATATTTGCCAGTGAAGGGCGACAAATTTTTCCTTTGCTCAACATTTATGGCCATTGAGCAGGTAGAATTCTTGAAATTGCTAACTTCTACTGTGACAAGGAACCTTGTATTTTTTTTTTTT
>JACSZP010024745.1:0-15011 GCA_016161895.1 Pinna nobilis
AATCATATCATATTACGGACCGGCTCGTGCCGGCCCGTAATGAATGACTTACAATCTACGCAGTTAGTCGGGCAATCACGTGTCGCACATTTATAAAGTGTTTTCGTCTAAAAGAATGGATTTTGCAAATAAACACGTCATTCCAATCACACCAATATTTTTATATTATTTTTAGTGATCGTTTGATTTATTCAGCATCTGCTAAAAAAATTAATAAACAATTACGTTCGACTCACAACAGGCACGGGGTAAATCAGGGAACATTTTCAAAATCATATCATATTACGGACCGGCTCGTGCCGGCCCGTAATGAATAGAAAGGGTTCCCCGATATTTATGTTTTCATCCGTCAACTTGAAGTAAAGCGGTTTTATTCGGTAAAGCTCACGCGCCTCACTGTATTCATTACATGATAAACATTCACGTTCAATATAGGTGCAACGAAGGAAATTACAGTCGGTATGTAAATATTAAGTATTATTTGGTTTTGCCCTGTCGGCAAGCATACCGAATTGAATCAGTCTTTGTATTGGTATTTAACCCTAAGTTGCAATTTATATGGATGCGTCATCGGGTTTACATAACATATCAACAATATTTGAAACCAGAGGATATGTAATTTTGAAACACTGAATTAGGACGATCTATTTCGGAGATATGGTAAAGGAAACCAAAACATTATTTTTTGAACAGAATGGAATACTACAAATGTGGTTCATATCTCGTTCGTTAGTGATTCTCTCTTTCATGGCATTTAAATATATTCCAGGGCTAATTACGGAGAAGTGTGGACCGGCGACATAGATAATGAGAAAAACAAGATCAACTTAAAATGGAAAGAGTCTATGAATCTACCGGGACCTTTTGAATGTACGTAGAATTACATTTTGTTATAATTTGATATCCCTCTGTATTTTGTCACGTATTTCTAAATAATTCATCAAATATGCTTATTGGTGTTAGAAAGTGTATATCTATAATTACTTTGTCATTAATACCATATCGCCTTAAATGAAGAATTTGACTAATTAACTTCAGCCATAGGGTTCACAATGACCTGATAGATGGCTTTCGCCTTCTGATCGTAAGATCATGGGTTCGAACCCGAGTCATGCTGCGGTTGGCTGTCCTTGTCTTTCGAATGAGACAGCAAAAACCTAGATCAACAGTAAGTTTCGGCATGATAAACACTCTCCCTTATGTACGGCCGTTAGTGAAATATTCTTGAACGGGATGTAAAACAACAATACAACCAACCAACCAACAGTTATTTTGAAGTTTAAGGAACGTTTCCATTCAATCGGATTTATTTACATCATTTGGTTTGGCATGGAAGTGTGTAATGAGTACATTCCAACAATCTCTGTTTTCACTCTTTAAAATGTGAAAGAAAATGTTATCATTAATCTATATTTATGAAGAGAAATGCGAACATACATTTGTATATATACATATATATATTTATATATGTGTGTGTTATATTCATGTCTAGAAATTCCTATATAAACAATATTGAAAAGTACACAAACAGTTTTGCTACAAAACATTGCCGACAAAAACAGTTTACTCTTCTCGGTCATTTAATATTTACTATCGGCCCTCTCCTGATTGCTAAGGAGACATTTCGAAATTCCCGCAATTTTGACCATACTGCAATTTGATTGGTTAACGGTTCAATTGCCGCGATGAGTGCGATCATGTTTTTGACGTCTGCCAGCTGATTCCAATGTACGCAAACATGGCTGCATCGACAACTTGAACAACTTGATAGAGTACTAAATGACCGAGACAGCAAAAACACCACAAACCTTGATCAAGGTCGCCGTACGAATTCTAGATGAATACTGAACTAAAATCAACGATTTATTGTAGTTCAGCGACGACAGTTTGAATATTATACGCTAAGCTAAGGAAGAAAAACGGACAGCCGTACGTACAAAAAGAAATCGCTCGTTTCAATTGGATACGGTCTAGAGAGGTATTTCTAGAAAAGAAGCAAATTGATGCCATCAATTCCTCTGTATTTGGGTGTTCAAATGAGATGTTTAAAGCCATATTAGTGCGAGTAGAGAAAGAAGGAAATGTTGAAACACAACACAAAGAAGTCATCTCTTAAGCAAGTATCCGGAGACTATTTGATACCGATAACCTGAGAGGCCTACAGAATAATGTTTTCTTCGAGTTAATGTTATACTTTTGCTACGGGGAAAGAGAAAACTTGAGGAACATGAAACCTACTGATTTTGCCATCTCAGTTGATGCACAGGTAAGGACAAATTGTATAGATTATGCCACATATTATAAATTAATGAAAATTAATTGTTTTATTCCATGTAATTTTTATAAGAAAATATTTAAGTAGTGCTGCTAGATATTGTTACAAATAAAATTTCATAAAACACAAATGGAAAAAGATAAATAGAATATATCTCCATTGCCCGGTGATGATAGAGAAATCCACTGACCAGGGGTTCAAGTTAAGTTACTCCCATGTCGAGGCTTGCCGAGACATGGACCAGTTAACTTGACTCGAGGGTTAGTGGATTCTCAGTCATCACCGGGCAATGGAGATTGATTATTTTTCTCAAATATATTAATCTTTTTGAGCGAGTTGTTGTGTTTTATAACTAGTCTCGTAATAGAACTCCACAAAGTAAAAAAAAAAAATAAAATAAAAAAGCTCACTTCGCCGTCATTTCCGGCACGGCACGTGTAGCTTATCATCAATCCCCTTGTGGATGATCGATTTATCATTTTGCACTTCCTGTAAAGATATCTCAGTGAATATGGGAGAAGTTTATTTCACCACTCCAACGAATTTTTTAAAAAGAAATTTCTATCGATTTCAGGGTAAACGGTATCTTTAAGAACTGAGGTCAAAGCAGACTAAGAACCAGTCTGAATAGAACCTTCAAGATGATGATGACAAATCGGCGCAAATGTATGGAAAGTCAGGAAACTATTTTTTCTTAGTATTATATCTTAAATTTCAATGATGTTGGTAATAAGAGTTGCTGCTTTTATCACGCTTTTTGGATTCTCAGAAATATGTTAATTTAATTTTTTTTGAAAATTGAGTCATTCATTCAAGTCAAACTGTTTATATTTTTCAGGTGATACCATGTGCCCAGTCATTAGTTTTGGGAAGTATGTGTTTAAGTTGAACCAATCTATGAAAAGTTGTTGTTGCGTTGTTGTTTAACGTCTCAATCAAGAATATTTCACTCATATGAAGACGTCACCGTGTGCCGGTAAGGGCGACAAATTTTGCCTGTGCTCGGCACTGCTGGCCGTAGAGGAGGGAGGGTTCTTTAACGTACCAACGCCTACTGTTACACGGGACCTCGGTTTTAACTGTCTCATCAGAAAGACAGGGACGGCCAACCGCGGAGTGGCGACTGTGGGAATCGAACCCCTGACCCCTCGGCTCGAAGTCGAACACGCTAAACTACAATACTAGCTCTTAAAATTATGTTTTTTTTCCAAATTCCTCAACCACTAGAAAATAAGACTCACTACTAGTACATGTATATCATTGATTTAGACAAACCCAAATTTGTCTTTAGGGATGAATGAGTTAATCTGGAATAAAATATTGAATGCAATAATTTGACTTTTGGTTTGACTTATATTTTATTTACAACTTCTAGTGTATCAACAATGTACTGTTTGCCATATAACAAAACAAATATTGACTGGGTCCGAGCACAACAGTATTTTTTAGCACCCTCGTTCATGACTATTGCTCTCCGCTTCGTGTCGGGCAATAGTCGGGACCTCGGGTGCCAACAAAATTACTGTTGCCCTCGTACCCAGTCAACAATTGTATGAAATATAGATACTTCTTTTGCTTTTCTCAGATCTTGGTTATTTTTCCACATTTTTAAACAAGGGGAAATTTTGAAATTTTCTATTTCGCAACTATCTAAATGTTCACTGCAGAGGATTTTGAACTCGATTCATTTCTTAAGATGGGAAATCTGCTCTTGTTAATAGATTTTTCAGGTTCTGTGGTTGCCTTCGGCTATTAACTATTTGAGATTCGTTTATTAATTTATTCATATTTTCCGATTGTTCAAAAATTGGGAAGATATTAAGTGTTTTGTGGTTATCTGGGTTGTGTGACACATGTATACACACACAAATATTAATGAAGTCGATCGGGCAAGGCCATTGCTCTAATCATGCAGAAACATTCACAATATCATGTAGCCCAGCAATATAGTATCAGCTACAGGGAGAGACCCGTCCCAAGAACGGACACCCGAGCATTATGTTGCAACGTCAAGATTAGGACATAGGTCTCTCGCACATAGAATAACAGAGACGGCACGCTGCCTATGAGCGATCAGGTATTTTTTGCGGTAGTTTCATTTAAGGCCACGACCTCCCTTCGAATTCAGACCTTTTATGTATCAACATAACCTTACGTTACAACAGAACGACATTAGACTTCGTGTTGCTAGGTTTCTCGTGACTATTTGACTAAAACAACGTCCTAGTGTATGGTGGGCGACAATACGGTCCAAATTGGTTAGTTGATCAATTTATTAATCATTTTTGAGACAAGATTGAAATGAGGCGATTGGGCGCGAAAACGTTCCGTATAACATTTCTCAACTCAGGCAAAACTTGTACAATATCTATCAAAAGACGATAAACACCAAGATAGGACCAATGTTCCGGCGAGTAGAGAAGCGACTGAAGCTAGGGATATGCACACATGCTACGGATTTGTGTCAGAAAACCTAATTGTTGTATCATTTTAATCTGTCTTCTGCAAAACCTTTCATTTATTTAAGACTCAGTGTTAACGAATGCCAGTGAATGCGGAGGACTATTAGCCTATGCTCTACACATGGTCATTGAGAATTAAGGAGCGGGAATTTTTAACGTTTCGATACCTAATATTGCAAGGGACCTCGGTTTTTCTATCTCATCTGAAGAAAAGAAAATCCGGTCACATCTATCGAGGCGGCTCGGAAAGACGACCTCGTGATGAAGTCGAATAAAATGGCACAGGTCCATGACATGTCTCATCGAGGAAAAGTAAGTAAAAATAACCCGGCCCTGTCACAGAATTTGGTGACGTCTACTGATCGTATAAGTATTATAATATTCTAGAATTGGACATCGATACTGAGCTTTCAACACACACATACACACATAGGGTATGATTTTTTGTGCATTCACTATACAATTTATGTAGTTCACAGAAAACGTATCGGTGTTTGGGTTGTTGCATTATAGCGGCATCGCCTACGTCAGATATGACAAAATGAAAATATATGTACGGGCGTATCTGTAAATGTAACATTCCGGAGAAACGGCTATTTCCAATAACACATGCTGCAATGTTAATATAAATGCGATAATTTATATTTTTAGATAAGGGAGAATACACAGTAATGGAAAAGGGACATATAACAGATGCAGTGGATGGAACTGATGGAACTGATTATGCTCTTGTGTACTTTTGTACTTTTAAGCGTTGGCCCCCAAAGCGTCAACAGGGTAAGGAAAAGAAAAAATGCAACTTTACATATATTTGTGCTGCATGGCAAAGTAATATAATAAGTAAATTATACTAAAAAAAAGGAAGAAAGAAAACTTCTTACACGGTATTGCCATCAGCCCGGTCATTCCACTTTATCTGTTTAGCATCCACCCAAACAATACGAAACAATAACAATAAGCTTCAAAATCATAAATAAATAAAACCATTACAAATATGAATTAAATGAAGATTAACATTAAAATTAGTGTGAAAATGGGAAATTAAAAATGATTGAAACGTGAACATGTCTATATTTCCTTTGACACATAATTGGTAAAACATTTTTTTTTGGTATAGTATTCCCCTACGCAGAATATGGCTATTCGCTGACATGACCTAATTGAATTGCCATTTTTTGAAATTAAAAGTTTGATTCTATAAGGAACTAATTTTGTGATTATAATAATAATTATTTACGTTTGGCAATATGATACCTTTCACCGGTTGTTTATACCAACCATTCAAAAGCATAATTATTTTCATCAAAAAATTTTCTTGTATTACACATTTTACATATTCTTTTCATTTCTACCCGTTTTTGTTAAAAGCTAAAACTTTTCTGTTCCGTTATTTAACCCTAATATCGAGGAGCCATTTGGGGCTTCCAGCTTCTTTTCTGTTTGTCTATCATAAACTAGTTTTCAAGATTATTTTTCGGTACTGTTGCAGATTTTGGTTAGACTCTTGTGTTTAAGATTGTACATACAGTGGAGACTGTTTAAGTGACTCCCTGTATTGACTCCCTGTCTGATGCAACCATTCCTAAGTCGGCCGCCAATAACGTTTTACTATATAATTTGTCTGTATTAAGTGATTCCCTGTCTTATGTGACCATCAATTATTTGTCCCTTGGAAAGTCACATAAGACAGTCTCGACTGTAGTTGTATATAGAGTGTTTGGATTCAAGTGTTCCGAGAGATTGTAGATTGTTGATACGTAGATGATATTTCATATTTCTTTTTTCTCTTCATATTTTGCTTCTTTCAGATAACTACATGATTTTAACATCAAAAATTCCCGTATCCGATTCCACATGGAACATATTGAATGAGCGTAGGGAGGAAATTATACAAAGAGAAATGGAAATATGCGTAGATGCGGAAGAGAAACTTGAGCAAAACTAATTGAAGAGTATTGTTGTCAAATGATCATAAACAATAAAATATTCTCCATCGAGAATATATTTTGAAAGCACTAAATGTTTTGTTTTCTATTGATATAAGATTAGTAATTGGCGATATTGTTCGGAGAATGGCATATACAGTATGCAACGAGGACCTTAATCATCTTTGATGACCCTCGCATCTACATTTTTTTTATCTTCCCTCAAAATTTTCGATTCCATTACCTGCCTAGAAAATAATGTAACAGATATTTTTCGTCAATTCCTTCAAATTCTGATGATTACTTCATGAAATTATATTTTCCGTGCAAAACGTTTGCTTTGCCTTTAGCTTGCGGCTAGAGATTATATAACCAAAGAAAAGTCTCAGATAAATCTTAATATCAAAAGTTTGGAATTCATGAATATGATTATAGATTTAGAAATGACAGATTATTTGACAGCTAACGAATGTCTCTATGGGATGCAATGCTGAAATTATTCAGAAGACCATGTTCGCTGTACATGGAATCAATCACCCAATACAGGTGACGGGATCGGCTGGGCAATCTGGCACGTGAACCAAGTGACCAAAGATGGATTCGCCAATAGACCATCAACTTCTGGTATCCGACCTCACTTCTGATTTCTGACCCTACATCCTGTATCTGGCATCGCTTTCTGTCTAAAAGCTCACTTTCATTCTCTTACCTCATTCCCAGAAATAACGTCATCGACAACTAAACTGGACGCATTTGAATTTTTCCATCAGAAGGCATCTCTAATGTCGTCAGCAGAACTTGTTTCTGATCGGCCAGTTCCGATAACCACCCCGTGAATATGCGTTAGGGGAATAACTAATCAGAAGCCAGGATTCTGGTGACGCCGTCTAGTGGCGAAATTCAAATGGCACCATACCGAGTTGGCTATTGCTACTACTGGCTAATGCACGTATCCTCCAAAAAAAACCCCACAAAGACGGCAACTATTGAGAATAACTTGAGAAATAATTAACTTATTAATTACTGTTTTTAAGCGAGAGAAATCACAGCGCATATCTTGACCAAAGATGACATTTTTCTGAATTTATGTTACATCTGATCGCTGAGTAAAAATGTATGGAATAGTCCCAGTGGCCATTGAAAATAAGTTCACGGACAGATTTTGTTTTTCAGTCCTAGAATTGATTAAACATAAAGATATATTGCAATAGTTGACCATAAAATGCATCAGATTATTATCAATTGTGTTCGCTAATGGTACCTAGGAATACGAAAGGGCCCCTCCTGATTGCATGAAAGTCAATGACTGAGTTCACCAGGAATACCATTTTTGCTTCATAATGATGAAATACATACATGACGAATTGTTCGAAATGCTCCACAACATTATCGGTCTTGGATAGTTGACATTAATGATATTAAATTTGTCCCATAAAAAGTAAAAGGATGGAAACTAAATGCATGAAACAAACCAAATGAAAAACCATTTCTCAAAAATGAGCGTCATGTGTAATTCAACTTCAAGCAACAAGAGGCCCAAGGGGCCTTAACGGCCACCTGAGTAATACATTTGGTTGAAATTGGCCCACTGGTTCTTGAGATTAAGCCTGATACATGAAATCGTATAGCAACCCTGAAGTTAAAAATGTCTCAGCCAATCAGAGGCCATCTGGGATTTCGCATGGCCCCGAAAAGTAACAACACTTGTGTGGGACCTTGTGTAGAACATCTGTACCAAGTTTGGGCCTGATCTATTCAGTGCTTCTTGAGAAGAAGATCAAAATGTCTCAGCCAATCAGAGGCCATGGCGGTCATCTTGGATTTGGCATGGCCCCGAAAAGTAACAACACAACAACTTATGTGGGACCTTGTGTAGAACATCTGTGCCATATTTGGGCCTGATCCATTCAGTGGTTCTTGAGAAGAAGTTCAAAATGTGAAAAGTTAACGAACGACGCACGAAGGACGACGACGGACGAAAAGCGATCACAATGGGTCACCATGAGCAAAGCCCAGGTAACCTAAAAAGACTTACAAGACTGAACCCGCTGTGGCGTTATGCATATGTCGCGTATTCTTGTATTGGTTGTAGTTTTTTTTCAACATTTCATTAAAAAATCATTTACTTATACGGAGACTTGATTTTTGGCCTTTACTCAGGACTTCGGCCTACGCCTACCGTGACAAGTGTCCTCGTTTTTACTCTCTCATCCAAAAGACTGGTCGAAAATGGGTAAAATAGAAGATATCAAGGAGTATACCAAATAGAATAAGTCAACGACAGACAAAATCGTGGCCAAAACAAAAAGGAGACAAAATTACCAACAGAAATACACTTATCATTAAAAAATAGTCGAAATTGAAAACCGCTCCCGACAGTTAAAAGACGGTTTAAAAAGAATAACATATTTCAGTTTGTTGTTGTTGTTGCGTTGTTTTTTAACGTCCCACTCAAGAATATTTCACTCATATGGAGATGTCACCGTGTGCAGGTGAAGAGCGACAAATTTTTCCTGTGCTCGGCACTGCTGGCCGTAGAGCAGGGAGGNNAAGACAGGGGCGGCCAACCGCGGAGTGGCGCTGCGGGAATCGAACCCGGACCCCTCGGCTCGAAGTGGAACACGCAAACCACTCGGCCACGGAAGCCCCTTTAGTTTTTAACTGTTATCCAAGAAAGGTTTTTGCCCGTCGAAACAATCTTTCGAGTATGCTTTGGTGTCGCAATTGTGTGTAACTCTGATCTCAAATATATAATTTGTAAAAAAATTTGGCTTAAAGGTAAACAATTCTAAATCGTTGAATCAGACTTTATACCTCTATAATGACTTTAGATGGAATATCGTTTAATTTAACATGTAGACAACTACATCAAAAGGTATTTTTTTCAGATACGAGAAGAAAGGCCTCACGAGCGCATCAGTTCTTATGATGTCCAATCTCTGTTTTGTCTAAATTAGGTTATTCAGAACATCATAATCTACAACTACAACTACTGTTTGGAACATACTTTCTTAGACTGCAATTGAAACAAAAAAAAACTATCAGCTATTATTCTAGATATTGGTTATCACAGACTTTTCTTGCCTGTTGCTGTCGGGACGGTGATAGCAGAAAAACGATCGTTTCTGGGACTTTCATTTTCTAATAAAGGACTATATGCTATTCACCTGAGTAATATCCTCCATCATCATTCAGTCAAGTCTAAAATTCCTCAATATCTTAAAGACAAGTCAGTTCCTATCATTTCATATGCCTATCCCAGACTTATTATTACCATACTTTTTAACTACAAGCAAGTGTTGCAAGATCTCAATATCGACGACTACAAGTCAAAACCTCCTAACTGCACATGTTCAAATTCTCCATTCGTGTATAACACTGCTGGCCGCGTTATAACTAGTGACCCCAACATTATTCAAAACGAACGTCTACGGAATATCTTGGCCAAAGGACCAAAATATCGTGAGCCAAAATCCATAGTTGGAAACATAATTTTAAAATTCTTATGGATTCTATCGAGGAGTACGCAAGAAAATGGGCAAAACGTGAAAAAGAGATCGTTAACACTCTTTCAGAATGGATGAAGTCAGTGAGGTCTTTGACACAAAAAAGGATTCATAAACTCAAAGGGTCAATGACCACAAAAGCAACATCAATATTCAAAGACCCTAATGTTGCCAATCAATTGTCCAACCTTCATGACAAATATGTTGTTGTGCCAGCAGACAAAGTCCCTAATAATATTGTTTTTATATGCAAATCACATTACATAGCTTACTTGATAAAGGAATTGGGCATTGGCAATTCACTTTGCAACCCAACATATACCCCTACTGCACTTACGATAAAGGAAATCCTTGTCAATCATAGATCGGTGTTATGTTCTTTTGGTATTCCAACTAAAGACGAGGAACTAGATCTTCCCTTCCTATATTGAATTCCGAAATTACACAACTGTCCTTATAAACAATCAATTGCCGGGTCTGCCAAATGCTCCACAAGGCCTCTTTGAAAACTTTTAGCATCTATCTTGACAGTTATCAAAGACGGGCTTCGTAGCTACTGTGATACTAGCTACTCAAGGGCTGGTGTGAATCAGATGTGGATTCTAAACAATTCTAAAGATCTTTTGGAATTTATATAGAATCTAGGCCACTCTCTTCATGCAAGAGTATTGAAACATTTGATTTTTCTACTCTCTATACAACTATTCCTCATTCTAAGCTAAAAGAGAAGATAAAAGAGTTAGTTCAGCTTGGTTTTGTCAAAAAGAATGACGAGCTTAGGTACAAAAATCTCGTTCTAGGAAGACGACTCTGATTCTAAGAAAAAAATTCTCTGAAGATGACGTCATCAGAATGCTTGATTTTTTTTTATCACCCACATATTTGTTGTGTTCGGTGGGCGGGTTTTTGCAACAGATTGTTGGAATTCCAATGGGTACAAACTTTGCTCTCTACTTGCTAACTAATAATTTCTTTATTCGTTTGAGACTTATTTTATGCAGGCTCTGTTAAAGATTAATGACAAGAACATGGCTCGAACCTTTAGCTTCACCCCCCGCTATACAGATGACGTTATTTCATTAACTAATCCCAAATTTGAGGAATACGTTGATCGCATCTTTCCAAATGAGCTTGAAATAAAGAACACTACGGAAACTGCAAGGTCTGTCTCATACCTTGATCAACACCTGGATATTGACAAAGAGACACGTATCAGAACAAAACTCTACCACAAAAAAAAAAAACCGACTTCGAATTCCCTATTGTGAAATTTCCATTTTAAGGCAGCAATATCCCCGATGCATCTTGTAAACATCTCTCAGTTGATACGATATTCCAGAGCATGCGTTTCCTATCATGATTTCTTGGATAGAGGTTTGCTGCTGACAAAGAAGTTGCTGAACCAAGGTTTCTTAATAGTTAAATTGAAGTCGTCACTCCGAAAGTTTTACGGTCGCCATCATGACTTGGTGGATCGATAGGGTAAATCTATAAAACAGATGATGAGCGATATGTTCCTCTTGTCGCATACCTGATCCCGTCCCACATTTTTCTTGTTTATAACTATCACCTATTGTGACTTATTTTCGTATTGCATATGTGGTACGGTGTGCCATCATGACGTGGTTGATATAGTAAATCTGTAAATAACAGATGAGAAATATGCCCCCTTGTTACATACATAATCCCGACCCCCTTTTCTCGTTTATGACCATCACCGATTGTGACATTCTTGAATTCGAAAATTTGTGACACGACGGGTGCCGCGCGCGGAGCAGCTCACTCTTCCAGAGCATCTGAACTCACCCCTGGTTATGGTGGTGTTCGTGGTACTATATTTTCGGTTTTACACGTCTTGTTGTGTTGATAGCTGTTTGTGTTGTCCCCTTTTTATTTAGCCATGCTTTCGTCTGCTTTTGGATTTTTTAATTATTAATTACCCCTTGTTGTCTTCTACTGTCAACTTTTTTTTTTACTACGAACAGGTCTAGCGCCGGTGAAGCTAAGCTATTATCCTCATTTTCATAGATTCTGTTTCCTCGTAGGTAAAAATGACTATCTATCAATTTCTAGCCATGTACCCTATGGACGAGCATAGTTAGGGCGAATTGGTAGGAATTCATTCCCCGCGGAAAAGGAATTATCTTTTCTCAGCCTGCTAGAGAAAAAAAGCATGCTTCGTTTTTTCTTACTTATGAAATGTAAAACTAGCCCTTTATACAGTACAATGAGACATTTCGAACTATGATAAGAAATTGAATATGCAATATTAATGCATTTTTTATAGATATTGTCCAGAAATCTTTATTAAGATGTGCGTTTACTTACAAATGAGTTATATGGTGCAGTTTAGAAAAATTGAATGACAAACTTAAAATAAAAAAATATAGCTGCCGAAAAAAAAATTCTAACATGTATTTAAGTTAAGTTGAACCTAGATTATTAATTCTCGTGACTAAATCTGTGTTATACAAAAACCAAAACAGACAAAATCATTCAAAAAGATCAATGGAATCCACACGCTTAGAGACGAATGTGACCTCTAGGTGAAAATGTAAATTAAAGGAAGAACGATCACTCTCACAATTCCTTAAAGGAATACAAAAAAAAAAAAAAACCAAAACATGGCCACCTACATATACCAGAGGTTATATCAAGTAAGTCAGATATGTTTGTGTGAAACTAACAAATTTTACACTAAAACAGCCGTTATGGTCCCATGGTACTCAGGAGCTGAGTGACTCGAATTACCGAGCCAAGGTCACCAAAACGTGCAATGTTTCGTCGGCTTTATAAGTAAACGATTTCTAGTTAGTACCACGGGAGCATAACGGCTGTTTTTGTATAAAATTGGTTAGTTTCACACAAACATATCTGACTTACTTGGAAACGTCACAGTATGCTGGTAAATGGAGATATATTTGGCCTATACTCAGCACTAACGGTCATCGAGCAGGGAGGGACACTTACTGTGACAAAGGACCTGGGTTTTAACTGTTTCAGTCGAAGGGTAGACACAGTTAACCTCAGCGCTGCGCGGATTCAAACCCAAGACCACCTTCTGGGTCTTCACAATCAGAAGGTAAACACGCTAACCGCTGAGCAACAGTGGTCCCTCTTTGTGAAATGAAGCGGCTGCATTTCTTGATACAACTTTCCCAACATGTAAAGTGATGTGCCAATTCAACAACAAATTAAGTATGTATTCCATAATGAATTAAGTATCAAGTTAAAATGCGATCTTAATATTCAAAAGTTTCAGAAAAGTCCATAACATACAATGTTGGACAAGAAGGTCCAAAAAGGAAAGACAGATATGTTATGCAAATGATTATTAAAACTGTATATCATGCTAAAATTATGACGTCATACGGGCGTATTTACGTCTGATAAAGTGATTTTGAATCGCAGAAGATCATGTTTCACATATTTACTTTGTTTTTATTGTGTGTACCTTTGTGAGTACGAAAAGTCGCAAGAATCTAAGTGGTTTGGGCCGACTATTAAGACTGGCTTTTACTACTATAAGTGTGGTAATTTCTATATTTTTCTAACAGATGAATGAGGTCCAAATGTATTCATCTTAACTAACTGAATAACAAAGAGCTTTTTGAGCGTGTGATCAGATGTTAATTCCAGATGAAAGCTATCAACAAATAGTCTGATGTTACAGGGAACCCAACAGTACCGTTAACTGTCAGTAATTATGCGCAAGTATTCTGTTTGTTAAAGCAATATTGTTTACCAATACAACCTGCCATTTTTCTGGAATGTTGTCTGACATATTTCATACTAAGTATTTGGCCGTACGTCACAGTGATTTTGAAAACAGATTATCTTATCAAGATATGACTATGGGTGGGTTTGACCTGTCGCCAAATGATGCTTATCTTTGATGTAATCTCTGGTATATACACAGGTGGCCATGTTTTTTTTTTTTTTGGTTTTGGTTTTGTTTGGTATTCCTTTGAGGAATTATGAGAGTGATCGTTCTTAACAGCAATAAAACCAACAGCATGTGGCATTATATTGCTGGTATATACACATGCACTCATGTAGGCTAAGTACTTGAGATTTTTATCATTAGGTCATATCATGTAGAGTATATACATGCACACATATTAAGTAATTAGGGACATTGTATGATAATACCATTTGCTTAACTAGCAACATAAGAACCCATGTAAAAGTATCCTCTAACATAACTCATAACTTGACCATATGCCTATAATCTTTTACCTGACCAAATATGTAAACGCCAGTCTTCTTTGATACAGTAATCTTTCATTTACTTGGATCTTCGTTTTATAACCGTTTCCTAAAAAGGACCTAAGGACAGTGTCCCATAGAATTCTTTATGTTTTACCCTAAAGTATAAAAGGATCAGGTTCTATAGACTAACACACACACACTTCTAGACACACTCCTACACACACACTGCCACCATTACTGCTGCTGCGTGAAAGAACGGACTTTTCCAGTAATACATATTCAAAACGTTGGACTTGTTCCTGTGCTGTTTGTGAAGACCACCACTATACGACAATTACCTTCTATCGAAAGGCCGGCCCAAAACCACATAACTTTTGATTAAGTGCCTGAAGTTGAAAGCTTGAATTAAACAACGCAAAAACGTACGAATGGTTTTAAAAAAGCGTGCTTTTCAAGTGATTTTTACGAACGAGGAAACGTGCCTATGTAAGGGTAAGTTTAATGTTGTAGTGTTAGGCAAATTTAATCATTTGAAGTTACACTTATATAAATATAATCCAATGTCCTCCGGAGGGAAGTTTCCTTGTAGAAATAAATAATACAACACTCTATTTTCACAAATTTTCGGCCC
>JACSZP010024749.1:0-10913 GCA_016161895.1 Pinna nobilis
TCATTGCGATTTAATGCGTATAAAATCATATTATTTAGGCATCATTTTTCGACATTTCTTTATTTTTTGTCTTTGAAACACCAAATTTATCTCTGCAGGTATGATCGAACCTTAATAGTTACTACAAATATATAGGATGAATAGAATTATTTGAACTGATAGCACGATATGTTTAGATGATTAATATTTTGAAATATCAAAATACATGTACTCATCAACAAATTAAGATTGTGATTGTCATAATTGTAAAAAATGAATAAAAATGTATCGGAAGAATATTGGTGCACTGGTAGATATATTGATCACTAACTCTTGCTTAGCTTCAGTCTGTTGGTAATTCCTTCCCAAGCTTAATGAAACAATGTTTGACACTTAATATTTAAAATATAAATCGTTTAAACCCCAGATTCAACATCGTCATGGCCAATTTATGATGATGTGAAACACCAGAAAAATAGGGGCCTCCGTGGCCGAGTGGTTAGCGTGTTCGACTTCCAGTCGATGGACAGTAAAAACCGAGGTCCCGTGTCACAGTAGGTGTTGGCACGTTAATAAAGACTCCCTGCTCTACGGCCATAAGTGCCGAGCACAGGCAAAATTTGTCGCCCTTCAACGGCACACGGTGACGTCTCCATATGAGTGAAATATTCTTGAGTGAGACGTTAAACAACAACAAAACAAAAAACAGAAAAATATTTTTTCTGCCAAATCAGATATGTACTCCAGCCATTTTCATTTCAAGTGTAAAAATATGGATTAATCTATAATTTTCTCTCGATAAAATAAAATGGAAAAAGAACTTGAGAAGGTTGAGTACGTGCTCACAGCTTACTTTGATCACCATAAAAAAGATCTGTTTAAAAATAACAGAATTCGGTATGAATATAGTCTACTATTGTTATTACGGTAATGCTAGGTTCTAGAGCATAATGCCGTTATATGTTTAAGTTTATTGAAATATAATATATTAGGTTTTGGGTTTATATTTCGCCAATTATTCTATATTCGTTGCACGGCGCCAAAACAGAATTTTGTCATTCTTCTACGAAAGGCATGTGGGGAGTCCTAGATATAAAATGTACAGGTAACTGTGGTAATACTACTAAATTTGCCATTATACCATGATTGGTGCATTACACTATATTTCCATATCATTCAATCAAGCAATCATCTCATATTTGGCGTCAAATTTGTATTTCGATAAGACTGAAATTGAATACGACCAGTTGAAGAGAACTAACTTTTTGACGGTTCAAAAACGATTCATTTCTCGCGTGTTATTAAGTGCTTATCAGAGAAAGGACCTTACAAGTAAACAAAAATAAACAAAAACCTACTGGAATTCAGAAGTACATAAAAATCTATGAAATTGTCTTCAGAAGAATTGAATTTCAATGAAATTTATACAGTTAATCAAAAGTAAAGTATTATTATTGACAAGAGTTGACTTTACTGTATTTATCACTTAGTTCAACTGTACTTATTCAAGGACCTGCAAAAACAGCTGTATTGAGTACCAAGTTCGACAATGAGTATTTTTGTGACTCATGGTGTCTCTCTAACCGCATGGTACTAGTAATTAAAGAAATAACGTGATTTAAATAAGAAATGACAGCACACACAACAGAAAAAATAAACAACAAAAACAACAAAATAACAACAATAAAATAAATAAGGATCACAGTAAGAATTTTTTCGAGTGTAAAGGCATCTATTATACATACTATTATATTCGTTAGTCTCTGAGTTTTCCAAGGACTAGTCACGTGTGACTCAATATATTATACTGTATACATGGACCCCTTTGCCCCCTTTATATATTCTCCCCTTTCGCCCCCCAGTGGATGTATTTAAAACTGGGCGAATTCAATACGGAAAATGTATTGAACAGAATAATGACGAAAATTTAAAACGGGGCAAACGTTTTTGCAAGCGCATTCGAGCGAAAATAGCACGGACAAAATTTACCCTGTATACAGAAAAATCGCACTGATTTGGAAAAATATAAACAATTTGAGATTAATCGAAGATTCACGAAGATGTCAGCGTTTCAGTTAACATTATCAAGTTAAGGATAAAACAAAAATTGGTCATCTTAATGTGTATTATGTTGTTTTGCAAACCCTTGCAATGTGTCTCCCGTTCAACGCTACTCTGGTTTGAATATTCAAGATTGTTATAAAACATATATTGCATTGATTACTCGATCGATATGATAAATTATTGAGTCGAAAGAAATTAACTATATAAAGGGTTATTTTCGCCCCATTTTCCCCTAATGTACTTGTAAACAGCTTCGCCCTGTTTTAAATCGCCCAGTCATGTCATAATTTCATTAAATAAATTCACGTCTTTGAATTTGCACAGTTTAGAATTCGACCACTGACGATGAGGGCGAAAGAGGCGAAAATAAAACGAGTGCAAAACGTTTACCGTATACTGTAAACCAACCTATTTCTGCGGCTACTAAATTTTGCGAATTTCTCATCACAAAAATGTTTGCGACGATTAAACTTCGCGATGCATTATATGTACGTGCTATTCCTGTAGGTTGCAAAATAAATTTGCGGCTATTTAAATTTGCGATGTTGGCAATTCGCAAACATTGCGAATATAAATCGCGCGCAGAAATAAGTTGGTTTACAGTATAGTATAAAATTAAGTCATATTAGTGCTACGACCTCGCTCGATATAGCTTTAAATCACGACAGAAATACTTAAATCTGTCATCAAAGCAATGTACAACAAGTGTAAATGGAAATCAACGCAAAATGTAAAAGTATTATTTTACGAAAGAAATAAATAAGGAATTAAAATTACAGAAGTAAGAGACAAGGCATATGAATTATAATTTAACAATAAGAATAAATAGCACACTTAAACTATAGTAAATAGGAAATCTAAACTCTAATAAATTGGACATCTAAAATATTTTTAAAAAATACTGCTGCAAGAATAAGGAACAGTTCCAAACCTCGAAGATATTGAAAAAACCTTGAAATATTGTCCACGATTTGCACACATTATTTCATCCTGTAAATGTGATTTCATTCTAAAAACTAAATTCTTATTCATGTTTGTTTATCAACGCTTGAGAAGAAATTCGTAAAGAAAATTGATTTGCCACACCAATGCATAAAACATAAAAATTGGCATCGTTTCATTTGTTTTTTTTTTTTTTTTGGAGCCGAAGAAAAAGCACCGGTGCTAATGATCACAAAAGAACAAAAGTGAATTAGTAAGTATGGAATGTAGCTCTTCCAAATTTCCAAACTTCTCAAAAACTATTTCGCGAATACTATTAAGTGAGCAGCCGTTAAGTCAATGAAGGCATACTAAAACAAAACAAAAAACTCGACTGTATAGAGAGTGCATTAAGGCATCAATATAACAAAGTTGCAAAAGTATCACAAGATTGATATGACTAAACTCTGACAAAATTGAAACATACATTTTTAAAGTAACAAACATGATTAAAGTCAAGTCTCGATAGAAATATTGTCAGAATACTGCTTGTTTGACCTTAATTACACCAATCATATTAGACAAAGGCCTCCAGCTGTCATATATATGATCATTTAATATGCTTCTACGTATGGCGCATCATTTGGTATTCCCAAGATAGATCACAGAATTCCGCCTCAACCACGGATACTAAACGCACCAAAGTAACTTGCAGAAACAAGAATTACATCCAAATGGTTGTCTCGTCGGTAGAAAATTTAACAGAAAATTATCTTTAATCTTGCGGAAATCAGATGAAAGCTAAGCAGAGAATCGATGGTAATTGACCCTCATTACCAAACCGGTTGTGCTTCAGACTCTGTAAAGTGAATCGACTACTCTTTTCAAGACGTCAGTATCTTCCTTATAGCTTGTCTTGTCGCCCTTGTAGTAGACACGGTATTTGATGTCGATGTGAACGTCTGTAGTACCAACATCCCACTGAAAGGTAGAACTGCGAATTAAGTCATATACTTTATTATTCATATTCATATTTATTCAACTTTAGTGACATTTTAAGCAATTTTTGGCCATCTTGTTCAAACGACTACAACTTGTATATATCACTTTGTACGCCATACTGAATCCCAGATTTGAAGGTAATGTTTTTCTAGGACCTGAATTTTCAAATACCGTAAATTCAGTTTTATACGCCACAATTCTATTTCTGCGTATTTTTGAGAAAACACGTAAGCACGAAAATCAAGTTCTCGCTAAATATTCTGACCTAAATTTACCAAGCAACATACAACAGGCACTATATATTTAAGAGAAAATATTGTATCGCGCATAACTGCATAACTACTGTTTCGCCAAAATAAGTTTCCACAAATAATTCTGGATATTCAGAAATAAACTTATTCATAATGACACCAACGAATGCCGGCTACTAATTTTGTCTGGTCAAAGAGGGATCTTTAAAATGTCGTGGCCAACTGTACCTTATTAAAAGTGAAGGTAACAAAGAAATCAATCTCACCACGCCTATAAGGGAACAATTGAGAATTCGACAAACACGGATACCTACATGTAGCAGAAGTGGGATTGGGTTCCAAGGAGCAGTACATGTGACATTGATTTCTACCATTTCATCATAAAGACAATAAAACTAAACTTGTGTCCGATCACACCCGTTAAATTAAGAAATTAGCTAAGAGACTTTATGATATTAACAAACCAATCTCGTGTCATATTTTTCGCCTTTCAATAAATCCTTCTTAGAATAAAATCGCAATGTTTCTCTTGGAGCTGTCTTCCCGGAGAAAAAGTCAATATCCTGAAAAGAAAAAAATACAATAAAACTGGCAAAGACGTAAGCTAGGAAAATCATTATAACATACCTACAAGAATAGCCTTAAGACGCATTCACACCTATCCGTTTTTTCTCGTCCGCTTCGGCACCCGCACCCGCACCCGTCATCCGTCGTCCGTCATCCGTCATGTGTGTACACACTTGTACGTTAAAATATGTTAAAATAAAGATAGTTGTAGGCGCGATCAACCTCCAAGGTACCCGTGATACGATGATTACCGTCCGCACCCGCACCCGCTTCCGTCAAAAATCGGTCTCAGATCGATTTGTGCAGAAGATGGGGCGGACATGTGTGTACAGTTCAAATGAATAATGTTGAATCGATTTTGACGGATGACGGATGACGGGTGCGGGTGCGGGTGCGGGTGCGGACGCAAAAAACGGATAGGTATGAACGCGCCTTTAGGCTATATCCTTGTCTACAATTTCAAAATTCAATTTTGTATATAAAGTGTATTAGTGCTTGCAATATTGGATAATTCATTGACGTGAAACAAAATCGTTCAACATTCATTCTTGTAAGCAAATGTACCTCAAACTAGAAAGGAAGTCTGTCTGAAGGACACAAATGATTGTCTTTGGACATAATCCCCGTATGTAGCTGATATGAATAAATTGACAATAAAAGCATAATAATTAAAAAAGGATACTATGAATATGCAAATTTCAATTGTGAATATTTGTGCCCACAAAAACAGTAAAGCTGTAACTGAAAATCTACAGGGTGAGATAGTTAGACAACATATGCATACTTGGAAGAACGAACGGAGAAATGTGAATTAAGATATCCCTCAGGCCTGAATGTTTAAGAGTTGTGACCAAGTACCTCAGAGGATTCACTATCCCCTGTAGAGCAGTAACACAAGACGTGAGACCTGCATCTTGATCAAATAACCGAAAAATCGTCTGTAAAATGTGTGATGAACGGCCTATCAACTGGTTTGAAACACGTCAGACAACATGTATAAATTATAGAATGTAATATTTTCAAAGTAAATCAAAATATGGCCATGAAAAGCTCTAGATTTACTGTCAATCCGGTTTTATTCGCGGGAATTTTATTTCGCGTAATTACGTGAGAACACTTACTTGCCAAAATAAATGTCTCGCTTAATATTCAAACTTTTAATAAAATGCTCAATACAACATAAACTTTGAAAACTTAAAATATAGTGTCGCGAATAATTGCATGGCTACCGATTCGCCAAAATAAAGTCCCGCGAAAATTTCTGGATTTACAGTACTCACCTTGACATAAAGTTTCCTCTCTGCTGTTGTTCCCTTTACATTTTCGTCGACACTGTTTTCCAATTTGCCACGCTGCAACATTTAAATTATTCGATGAAAATTAATCATAAGAATATACGTTTCTGTTGTTGTGACTATTGTTGTTACAAATATTGATCGATTATCAGTTTTAGTAACTAAAGCGATTTTTTTTTCGTTTCAGTGGTTTAAGCTCTCGATACAATAGGAGAGTTTCGAGTTCGCCCGGATTACCGTTATTCATTCCGGAACTACATGCGCTTCGAACAATAGGTCCGGCACATGCTGTTCCGCTGTATGTAAAATGTCGTAGCAAGATTGTGTCTTGCCATTTTTTATGTCTTCGAAACTTAGTTTCAAGTGAAACTGATACAAATGGAATTGTTTATTATTCTGGTCCCCCATTAGGCACGTATGATGCCTTAAATTGCAGTTCTTGTATTTTTACGGGGCAGATAAAATATCACTTATGTAAATTATCCTTAACCGGAAGTACCCTTGCTGGAACCTTCGTCGTGNNTTCGTCGTGATCTCGCGCAGTAAGTCGATTCTAGAATAACGAAAATGACTGGCAGGGAACAACTAGAAAATCTCCTATTGTACCACAGTTATACCGTGATCAGCGCTCCCTTACTTAGACTAAGCCTGTGGACATGTACACAAACGAATGACGTGTTATTGGAAAAGCATCTTATATTTGCTTATCTAGCTTTATCCGTATGTTTCTAAAGCATCACTGTTATCTGTTGAGGAATTTATGGTCTAAACCGGAGGCTGGTGGCAGAGTAGAACCTCGCTAAAAGGGAACCCCGCTTCATATTAAAAGGTTATCAAATAGGTAGATTCATATTGGTCTTGTTATTAGGCCGATGTCTTTCATATTGGCCTAAGGTGAAGCCGAAAGCTAATATGAAAGACCGAAGCCTGATAACTAGGCCAAAATGAATCAATCTGATGTATGACACTTTTATAAATTAACAGTATTAGTTAAAATCGGTGGATCGAAGAACCTATCAGGCGTACGTTTGATCTCACGCCTAAACTTAGCCTAGCCTACATTCTAGCTGTTTTTATTCTGTCGTAAATCCATCACAGAGTGCAGGGGCGAATTAACGACCTCTCTTAAATATATAATATTGCAGTGCTCAAAGGTCATGAGTACCGCACATAGGCTAAAATATAAAGTCCTTCTCTGACATTCTGCCGTCCCAATGAAAATGAGCGTATGTAGACGATTCTAAAGGGGGCATTCCAAATGTAAAAATCGACGACGGACAAGGACATTGTCAAATAAAAAAGATACAACACTACTAACGATGACACACACACACACACACACACCTTTAAAACTATAAATAAAGTGAGATATTATCGAATAAGATGTTAAAGAAAAATAACAACTTACCATGTCTTCATCTGGTTGTGAGCCTGATTTAGAAACATGCTTTTCAACCAGACACCTGTAGAAGTCTCTTTTGCGTATACGATCCAGTGTTTTGGTAACTTCTTGTACTTCTGGTGGAAAACCATTCAACAGCAAAGTAAACAAGGTGTCGTCAAGAAAAATAAACTTCTCGCTATCTTTAGACATTTCATCCAAAGATGTCCCAGCGTCTGTCTCCTCTGTGCCCGCAAGTGGGGACAGGAAAGAGCCTCTGAAATGCAATATCACGAAAATGAAAAATATTTATATACATGTATTAAAGTACATGTATATTTTAATTTGCCTTAGTGACTCACTGATATAAAAGATAACCTGCCGCACATGACATAAATATAAGCCTCTCAAAATGATCAACTAAATGGGAAGACCATCTGTTATTTACGGTAAATTCTGCATCGACTTTCATACTTTTCCTTAACACATAGTTAACTGTATATGTCGGTAAACATCCCATGTAATACATGTACTGCAAATTCAAATTTATTCGAGAATTTAATTTTCGCGCATTTTCGTGAGAATACATACTCGAGAAAATAAAATATACTGACCTAACATTACCAAGCAATATACAATATAAAATATTTATATAAGATGCACATGCACGAAAATATTGTATCACGCATAGTTGCAATACTACTTTTTCGCAAAAAATAATTATCCGCGAAAATTTCTGGATATACAGAATTTCACTTCTTTATACCGAATGATGTTCTCAGCACTCAGAATCAATAGTGAATGATCTCAAAGCACCAATACATAAGAATCTATAACATAACGAGACAAAAAAAAAATAGCAATGTGTCATTTTGGCATTCTGGCAAGTTATTGTTGATAACCATCGGTTTTACACGTCTTGTTGTGTTGATAGCTGTTTTTGTTGTCTCTTTTTTGTTTGGCCATGATTTCGTCTGCCTTTGGATTTTTGATTTATTGATTCCCCCCTTGGTATCTTCTACAGTCAACTTTTTTATTGCTTGGATTTCACTTTCAAAGTATCCCGAACAAAGATGTATGGCTTACTCTGCTTACGGTAAAATAAAAATAAAAGATCTAAAAAAGGGATTAACGAAAATTATTCGTCAAGTCCTCATGCATATAAGAAATGTAAATTAATAACGGTTTCAACGTGGAAAACGACAAACCACTAATGTGATAGGGCCAGCAGCCTGGGAATAGCCAGCGCCACATGGTGGCACAGGAAATGGAGTAGATCTACATTTTAGCAGTTCATCTCCTGTTGCAAATGTTACACAGAATATCAATATTAGCAAGTTCGGTAAAATGACGATCTCGGTTGAAATGGTCATGTGCTCCCGATCTGACCAGCAAATGGTGGTCAATGCATATGTTCGTATGTACTGAATAATGTCACCCAATATCCTTGTAAGGGAATTATTATTAGGTTCGATCTTTGCGTGGGTGTGTTTTGTTGGTCCTGTCTGTGTCTTGCAGGTACACAGAGTCATCGATTCATTAGAAAGGGTTATTGTAGACAAAGTCATAATACTTACTTGCAAGAGAAAATCTTCAAATCTTTAATTTCTGTAAAGATGTCTTTGTACCTGATAGACGAACAAAAAATAAAAAAAAAAATAAATGAATGTGTTTGACTACGCAAATGATTCCAACACTAATGTCATTTTTTCAGTATCCTTAAATTCAAAATTTAAAAAAGCAATACTTAAGTCAAGTCGAACACGTAGCGCATGAAATGTTGTAGGAGATAGGTGGACAAGTAATGCATCTATAATATTCGGACGGACAAAAAGACAAAGGATTGACAGGAGAAAAGTGATATGTACCTTGACGTTTGTCGCGGGATCGTGCGATGGGCCGAGATTTTGACGGTGTTAGTGTATAACCTTATTGTTTAGCTATCAATACTACCGTACGTACATTTCGCTAATGCCATAGACAACTTTGTGCTTGTAAATCTTGTGATCAACTTCGTTTTGTGTTCTGAACATACTGTCAACAACATCAGCATCCTGAAAAATACAGTACAGAAAGAAATCATCTTCATGCATTAGAGAAAGTTGTTGTTGTTGCGTTGTTGTTTAACGTCCCACTCAAGAATATTTCACTCATATGGAGACGTCACCGTGTGCCAGTGAAGGGCAACAAAATTTGCCTGAGCTCGGCACGGCTGGCCTTAGAGCAGGGAGGGTTCTTTAACGTGCCAACACATACTGTGACACGGGACCTCGGTTTTTACTGTCTCATCCTAAAGATAGGGTCGACCAACCGCGGAGTGGCGCTGCGGGAATCGAACCCCGGACCCCTCGGCTCGAAGTCGAACACGCTAACCACTCGGCCACGGAAGCCCCCATTAGAGAAAGAAATAAAAGGTAGGTATAGATAAAATGAAATCCTGCTATTAAGAGCACCCTACTGAATAACAACATGAGTATGATCGCAAAGCAATACAAGTGCCCTAGCAGTGTAAAAGTCAAAGCACCACTGAAATAAGCCAACTTAAATGAATTTTAAACTGGTTCTGTTATTTATCGATATACATGTACATTCAAATACAAAATATTAGTTTGATGTAAGCAACCATACATAATAATGTCCGGAAGTCTGCTGAGCGGGACAAACCGACCAAGAGTGAAGTTTACTGGAAGAGGAATAGAGTTAGTCCTATTTGCCAGAATTCCTGGTAAGGTTTGATTTAACCCAAAATAATGACAGAAATTATTTGCCGATAACGAGGACAAATCAACAAAGCACCTACTAACTACTGGTAATTTTAGACAGTTGTTGTCGGAAGATATCAAAGGTTACTGAAAAGCTTATTTAAAAAAGTGTTTCAATAATGAGTAATTAAAAGTAAACTTCCTACCAATGACCTAGTTGTAGTTAACCAAAGTAGTTAAGCTAGGCAACAAATAGTCCATAGAGCTTTCATTTAAGTGTAAGCTTCTGTTTGCACCTTGACAGTGAAGTTGACGTATAAAACACTTTCTTTGCTCAGAAGAATTAAGTACAAGGCACAGACTTGAGAACTTAAAATTCTTAATTATATATTGAAAATCTGAAATCCTCCCATGCTTGGTGCAAACTCTTAAAGTATTAAAGGCATTTATTGACGGCTTATTGTCAGTAAAAACTTAATTTTAACTTTAAATAATGACAGACAAAACAATCTTTACCTTGTCTCGAAAGCAAAATTCTAGGAAACCTTCATCTGTTTCACAGACTTGTGCCATATTGATAACTCGGTCATAATTAAAACGTGACCTCAGGGCACACATTTTGGCATCACGTGTCAGGGACTCCCATTTAGCGACGTCCACTCCATTAACTCGGTTGTTGACCACCTGCAATTCAATGTAAAGTATGGTAGTATGACGTATGAAGCTTATTTCATATATATATATATATACA